>JADBJO010031470.1:10000-16710 GCA_016801955.1 Conus betulinus | reverse complement strand
CACACAGACACCGCACACGCACACACAACAAACAAAACACACACCACAAACCACACACACACTCACTCACACACACAAACACACAACACACACACCACCACACACAACACACACACACACCACGCGCGCGCGCGCGCGCGCGCGTTAATGGCCGTGTATACATTGTAGATGACCGAAACCTTCGGCGTGTGTTTTGTGTGTGTTAAGAGACATTTGGAGGGGGGAAAAAAAAAAAACTATATGAGAGATTTGAACCATATCGAAAAATTACAATCAAAATAAATAAAAATAAATCAACTGAGAGACTGGAGTCAACATGAAAAATAGGAATAAATATTGGAGGGTTTTTTTTAAAGTCCAGCATAGGAAATGGGATCTCAACATGAGGAATGAAATCAGTTTACGGAATCAGCCAGGAAAACGCCAGATTACAGTTTACCTGGTGCTAGTGATTAACGTTCTTCACTCATGTTCTATAAAACTAATGTGTTCGCGTGTTCGTGTGGGTGTGTGTGTGTGTGGTGTGTGTGTGCGCGCGCGCGCGCGCGTGTGCGTGTGTATGTGTGTGTGTGTGTGTGTGTGTGTGTGTGTGTGTGTGAGAGAGAGAGAGAGAGAGAGAGAGGGAGATTTTCCTGATTGTGGTTTCTTTTTCCTTTTCATTGAGAAAAAAGAAAACCTTTGTAGTGCGTGCGCGCGAGCACACACACACACACACACACACACACACACACACACCACACACACACACACACACACGTTCGCGCGAGCATGCACGCACGCACGCACCCACACACAAACACACGCACGTGCGTGTGCGTATATGTACACGCGAGCGCGAATACGCACGCTTACACACACACACACACACACACACACACAACACACACATGCACGTGTGCGCATGCATGCACGCGCGCACATATACACACGCGTACACACACACACACACACACACACACACACACACACACACACACCACACACACACACACACACACACACACACACACGCGCACACACAAACGCACACAAACGCGCGTGCACGCACGCGCGCGCACACACACACACAACACACACACACACACACACACACACACACACACACACAACTCGCGCAAACACGCGCCAACTTCAGTTCAAACTGTTTAAACTCTTTGATGGATACAGAAGACAGCAGTTATGCAAGCCAGAACAGTAATAACAATTTTTTTTTCGTTTTAAGTCGCAACAGTTGCGCATAACTAAAGGTGATCGATCCACTGGAATAAAGAAACAAACAAAAGAAGCGTGCCCATCTATTTCACACTTCTTCCTCCTTCTACTACTACCACTACTACTACTTACCACTGCTGTTGCTGTTACAATGAGTATTATTGCTAAACTGCCACTAATAATACTACACAACTCTTCCTGCTGCTACTACTGCTATTGCTGCTGCTGCAGCTGCTAGTATGACCACAACTACCACTGTTGCTGCAGATTCTACTTCTACTACTGCTGCTGCTGCTACCACTACTGCCGCCGCTGCTGTTGCTGCTGCTACTACTCCTGCTGAATCAGTTCTTACAACTACTACTACTACTGCTACTACTGTTGCTGTTGCTGCTGCTTATGCTGCTGCTGCTACTACTACTACTACTACTGCAGCTGCTGCTACTACTACTGCAGCTGCTGCTACTTCTTTACTACTACTAAAACTACCACTACTACTCTCTTTTACCACTACTACTGCTGCTGTTACTACTACCACTACTGCTGCTGCTGCTGCTGCTACTACTACTACTACAACCACTTCTTCTACTACCACCACTTCTACTACTATTTCTTTACCACTACTACTGTTGTTACCACTACTACTACTGCTGCTACTGCTACTGCTAGTACTACTGCTATTATTAGTCTTCGTCGTTTTCCAGCACGGACTGATCCGGCTGCCTGACTGTGACTACGATCTGTGGATCCAACCAGTGGCCGGACCGCACGTGCAGAGAGCGAGGCGGAGCACGCGCCACCACCACCACCACCCTCGCTCCTCCCGACTCACCCCCACCTCGTGCACAAAAGAGCCGTGTCCGAGCGTCGCTGCGCCACTGACAGTAGGTTCCTTCTTCTTCTTCCTCTGCGTACGCAGGCAGGTACTCCTGCGGACACTCACTGAGGGACAGACAAGGATTAATCGCGTCTGCCCAACAAAGGGAGGTGGAGTTTTGTGTGCATGGCCGGTTTTTTTTTTCTTGATCCCGCCATTGAGGTTTTTCTTCTTTATGGAGTATCTCGGAGAGTACCTGGCCGATTTTTCTGAAAATTCGTAGGTATGTTCATTATAGGTCACGGATGATAGCCGATGTTTACCAGAATAGCCGTTACAAACGGCTATAACGGTCCAAAACGGTTTTACCTCTTTATGGAATGTCTTACGCGTAGGCAAGATAAACTGGGAGCATGTTTATATATGCTTTGCATTTTATTATTATTATTATTATTATTATTTTTTGCATGACAGGTATTCCCGAGGTGCGAAGTCTGGTGTCGGAGGCGGTGCGGGCATCACGAACACGACGTTCGGAGGGAGGAGAGAGATATGCCGAGATGCTGATGGTGGCTGACCCCACGATGTACAAAATGTACCAAGACAGCCTTCGCCACTATTTGTTGACCGTCGCTAACGTGGTCAGTAGTGTGGCCTCTCTCTGTCCGTCTCTCTGTCTCTCTCTGTGTCTTTCCCTCTCCCTCTCTCTCCCCTCTCTCTCTTTGTGCGTGCGTGCGTGTGTGTGTGTGTGTGTGTGTGTGTGTGTGTGTGTGTGTGTGGGCATGGCCGCCATTTTGTTCATGGAAAATTCTTCGTGAAGGTTTGAATTTAAAAAGTTTCTTGATTGTGATCCTAAATTGGATGAGGTCTTAGCGTTGCTTGGAGAAGAGCGTGTTAGTGGAAGGCAGGAAGGAATGTTAGAACAAGCTTGGGAACATGTCCAGGGATAATGAATGCAATTTTTATCAGGGGAGGATTGGGAGTCAGGGAGGTGATAGGCGTTGGTAAGTGAGGCAGGGGGTGGGGGGGGGGGTGGTAGAATTTGAAATTTCAAACCAAAAGACAGTGAAAGGAATGAATATCAGAGCTAGGGAGGTATCAGGTTGAGGGGGGTAATGAATGGAATTTTTTATGTCATGAGAAGATTGAGAGGTCAGGGAAATGATGGTCGAAGGCTCGAGAGTTGGGCTTGGGGAGTGAATGTGGAATTTCAAACCGAAAGTCATGTCGCTGGTTGGAAAGATGCAGTTCAGGCTGCACGTGCAGCGACAACACGGCGTGAACACGACTCGTCACAGCGTAGCACGGACCCCTCCTCCACCCCCCTCAATCCCTCCCCCTCCCGCCCCAGCGCACGTGAGAATTCATTTCTATTTCACCTCGGTAATCGACAGGTGTGATAACACGTGCTCACCGAGTGGAAAATAATCATGTGTGACACCAACACCTTCACGCACGGGGGATTCGCTGTTCGGTTCACTTGCTTGTGTTGACTTGACAGTGTCTTCATCACCACTGACCACCGCTTCAGCGATGATTCTGACAGTCCATGTATCTTTAAACGAAGATACGAATTAAAACACACCATTTTTCCTGCTTGCATTGGAACGTAAAATGCTTGTCTTTCAAAACTGAAAAGATCATGGTTTTGTTTCTTCTGATATGTTCAGTTCAGTTCAGTTCAATGGTTTATTTAATGTCTTTTCATCGTCAGATGATATTAGACACTTAAAAAAAACAAAACGATAAAACAAACATCCCCACACTCAACTTATCAACCATGTAAGTACTTTCAAACCCACATCTGATTTATGCATATTCGCGTAAGTGAAATACCCTAATGGTACACAAAATTGTGGATCTTTATAAAAAAAAAAAAAATTTGCAACCTGTGACTGCGAATGAACCATGGCAATTTCAGCAACATATGAACCATATAAGACTGTACTGACATTACCAAAGTTTTTGATATATTCATATCGTTTCGTATGTGTGGTGGAAAACTGCTGTGTGGAATTTTAGGAAATTCAGATATTGCAGTTCATTTTCATCGTTAGAAATGTCACACTGAATTTGACTTGCTGTACCCATACTGGAAAAGAAGGTAGAGATGCTGATATTCATTTTCTCTTTTGTCGACCATTTTAGAAGAAGAAACAAAACATTAGAAGTGTGCACATTGAACCGAAATTCTATTAAAATCCGATTAACTTCAGATTTGGATTAATGATACCATCCATAAATATCAAAACTGTCAATACATCTATGTGTTTATTAGTATAAAAAAGCATTTTAGATAAGAGAAATAACTTTGTCCAATCGGCAGAAGTTGAAGTATCATCTGAATAATAATCATTGTTGCGCGGAATTATTTTGCACACACCCCTTCAAAAGGCGCGATGGTCTTTTCGTTGAATAAACCGTCCGCATTTGCTGTCTGTCTCTGTCTGTCTGTCTGTCTGTCTGTCTGTCTGTCTCTCTTTTGTCTTTTACATTCTTCTCGATGTTACAGGCTGCACGAGTTCTGCTGGATCCGTCGCTGGGTATCCGTGTACACTTCACCGTTGTCAAGATCCAGATTCTGGAAGTTGACCAGGTGAGATCCGTTTAGTTTGGTCGTCGCTGTACCCCGATAATGGTTTCATCGCAAGCCAGTTACTGGTTCATCGTTAGCCCTTTGAGTTTTTCATCTTTTTTTTTTTTGGTTTCCCCAAGGCCACTTGGTTTTCGTCCGTTTGGTGCTTGTCGTTTTCGTTGCTGTTAGTTCGGAGCTGTGTTCTGCTTTGAAAGAACATGAGAGTGGAATTGATGATGATTGTTGATAGTGAAATGAGAAAGTATTAAGTCTCTAATTGGGGCATATCAGAACTGGTAGAATTACGTCAGTCGTTCGCGTGGCCCCAGATTGCCCAGTATGGTATGATGATGGCTGTCCTCGAAGCTTTAAGAAGGCAGCGGGAGAGAGAGAGAGAGGGGGGGGGGGGGGGGGGGAGAGGGGGAGGGATGGGGGGAGGGAGGAAGAGGGGGGGGGGGGGGAGAAAAAGGATAGAGAGAGAGAGAGACTTGGGGAGGAACAGAAAGGGAGAGAGATGGTGACAGAGGGGGCGGGAAGGGGGAAGGGGGACGAAGGAGAGAGAGAGAAGAAGGGAGGGACGGAAAGAAAGAGAGCGAAAGGGAGCGAGAGAGAGAGGGGGAGGGGGGAGGGATGGAAGGAAAGAGATGGAGGGGGGTGAGGGGGGGGAGCGAGAGACAGAAAGAAGGGGAAAAGGAAGAGAGAGGAAGGGAAGGCGAGAGAAGAAGCAGCTCATTATCGCAGAGTGTGCGTGCCAGTACACCACACATTAGAACACTAACAAAACCAGACACTTTGTATCTAAAAAAAAAAAAAACGCCAAAACACTAAAATCAGCAAGGCTATGTCATTTGTGAGAGAACATACAGACTATGCATGGTGTGTTAGGACTGGTTGGAGAGGAAAAAAGAAAAGGGAGGGCGAGAGAAAGAGATGGAAAGAGGGAGACAGAGGGTTGGAGATAGGGGGAGGGAGGGAAGAAGAGAGGGGGTGGGGGAGTAGTGGCAACATGTAGGCAGACGTAGATAATGAGACGAATGGAGGGGGGCGGGGGGGGGGGGGGGGGGGGGGGAGAGAGAGAGAGAGAGAGAGCAGAGTGCAAGAGGACAATGGGGGAAGGGGGGGGGGGGGGGTAGGGAGGGAGGAAGGCGAGAAGATGGAGATGGAGAAAGAAAGAAAGTTTTCAGAAGAATCTGAGAAGTTTTATATTCTGGGCAAATCATGCACGCTTCGGTTACATACCATGCACACAATCAGACATGCATTGAATGCGTGCGTGCGCACGCACGCACGCACGCACACACACACACACACACACACACACACACACACACACACACACACACACACACACACACACACACGCACACTGCGCGCGCTTACACACACACACACACGCACACGCACACACACGTTGAGCGCGCTTACACACACACACACACACACACACACACACACACACACACACACACACACACTTCTCTCAACAATACTTCTTTCTTCTCTTTTCTTTTCTTGTGGGGGGTGGGCGGGGGTGGGGGGGGGGGTTGCCCTTACTGACGACGTGGTGGGGAGTTGGGGGGGGGGGGGGGGTCCCTAATGACGACGTGGGGGGGGGGGGGGGGGGGGGGGGGAGGGGGTGGCGTCACTAATGACGACAATCATTGATTCGTCGCGGAGCCAGTGTGTGAGAGAGTGCGCCCCACTCTGGAAAACGCCACCGTGTCAATTCAGCGATGGTTCCCGTGAGTTTCCCAGTATCAACTCGGACAAACTCGCCATAGGCAATAATAGTTGATGAAGAGAAAGAATATCAATGTGTCAGTGATCCTTATTAAGAGTATTTGTTTCAGAAAAGAAGAGGAAGAAAAGGAGAACGGAACATTACGTATCATACTTAGAAAAAATAAAAACAAAGAAAAAAAAAAGTGCAGTTTTAGGTCTTCTTCATATTAGGAACAGGTTGAGAGTCAATAATAATAAAAAAAAAAACCCTTAAGGTCAGTTTTTAAGGCTGTACTGAAATCGTGTCAAGATGTGGATTAAGGTCGGTCAATAAAGTAAAAAAAAAAAAAAAAAGAAAAAAGCATGGATTAAAGTGACGTTCTG
>JADBJO010031469.1:0-16711 GCA_016801955.1 Conus betulinus | reverse complement strand
TCTCTCTACTCATCTCCCGGGCCCCTCTCCTCTGCTCTCGTCCTCCTCCCCCGCGCTCTCCCAATCAATCTACCCTCTCTCTCTCTCGACTCCATCTCCTCCTCGCTTCCCTCTTCAATGAAAGATGAAGATATTGCAGATCTTCCATTACCCACCATCTGCCATACTCCCAAACATCTCAAGCTAATGAGACGGGGTTGATATAACCTGATGGGAAGTCTTGCGGTGGACTTGAAACTGGCCGAGACAGCATTCAAGGACACTGAATGAACTCTGGGAGGAGTTGGTTAACGATGGAATGGGAGGCTCGGGATAGCCTTTGATGTAGGTTGGCTGTGGGAGTTGGATTTGTGGGGGGAAAGAGCGAGGGCGACGAGGTGGGGGGGTTGGGTGGGGGGAGGGGGGGGGGCGGCAGGGGGCTGGTGGGCGAAGAAGGGAGAAGGGGGGTGGATGGTGTATGGTAGAAGAGGACCCGGTAGGTTTATTTTGCTTGTGTGTTGTTGTTCTTCAATTTAACGTCTTTTTCACTAAATGTGATATTAGACAAGGTGTGTGTGTGTGTGTGTGTGTGTGTGTGTGTGTGTGTGTGTGTGTGTGTGGTGTGTGTGTGTGTGTGTGTGTGCGTGTGGTGTGTGTGTGTGTGTGTGTGTGTGTGTGTGTGTGTGTGTGTGAGTGTGTTGGCGCGTGTGCGTGCTGTGTGCGTGCGTGAGTGTCGCGTGTGAGTGTGCGTGTGTGTGTGTGTGTGTGTGTGAGTGTGTGTGTGTGTGAAGAATTTTTCTAAATTCTGACAAATCGGAATCAAAGTAGGGGCAAAAGTATAGAACGTGTTTTGTTGTACAATTATCAAGGGCGCCGCAAGCACATCGAATATTCTTGACATATTTTGTTCTGAATGCATTTATTTTCAACCCGAAATAATAAGGAGAGAAGTTGTTTACTGTGTCTTGTATATAATCCTATGTTTGTATTACGGTTTACTGGATTTACTGAGGTAGCCCTTTTTTAAAGATTACTTGCTCGAGAGTTCGTAATTGTTTGCACCTGCTCGAGCAATCCTGTCAGCCCATTCATTTCCGGATATGAAGCAATGGGAAGGAACCCACACAAAATTAACTGTTATACCTCTTGACATGAGGTTGTGAATAAGTACTTTAATTTCAGATATGATTTCAGCACGATTTTTTGACTTTGTAGATTCTAAAGCTTGAAGAACTGACTTGGAATCTACACAGAAGAGAATACCATAAAAGTCAAATGATAAATCGTTTATGTACTTTACGGCCATTAATATTGCTATTAGTTCGGCTGTAAAAATAGACAGATTTGCCCCAATGAAAGGACTTTTCAATTTTTAAAATGGAATGACAAAGCCACAACCAGCATTATTGTTTAATAGAGACCATCAGTATAGACTTTTACGAAGTGACGATAACAATCATTGATATGTGATTTTGCTTCGCAAGCTAGAATATTAATGTTATCTGTTTTAGATATAGTAGTATAGTTATAATCAAATTTTGGTTTGAAGAGCTCCCAGTTTGGTACGGGACTTACGGGAAAACGCACAGCAAGCTTTTTATGATTGATACCTGAATTTGTCAACAAGTGAGAAGAATATGTGAGTATCGTTTTAGTGGCTCGAATGTTTTTCGCACGTTTAGGAAAGTCTACATCAGACCTCATATCCAGTTCCGTTTGATTAGCACTTTGAATAGTTGAGCAGCGAAGAATGTACTTAGCGCAGGCTAGTTCGCGATGGTCATCAAGAGGTAAGACACCAGCTTCATGGTATGTTCCTAAAGCTGAAGCATGAAATGGAACACCAAGGGCTAATCTGAATGCCTTAGAGTCTATACACTGAAGCTTTTTTTAATAGGTACTTAGGAGCACTAAAAAAGACCTCTTGTGCATATGACAATTTGGATCTAACTAAGGCAGAAGAAAGATGTATTAAACTTTTTGTTTCCTGGCCCCAACTTTGTTTGCTTATAACTTTGAGCATATTAAGAGATTTTCTTGCTTGATTTATTATATGTTCCAAATGAAAATTCCAAGAAAGATTTGACATAAGATGCACACCAAGGAATTTAATCTCAGAAGTGTAGCTCAATGTAGAATTATGTACTTTGAAGTTAGGAGTATTGTGAGCAGACCCTCCTGCATCAAATAACATCATACGGGATTTTTCAGCCGACAGGCATAAGCCATTATCAGACATGAAGTTTGCAATGTTGTCTAACTCTCTTTGATATATTTCTTCTTATGTAATTAACAGATCTTTTTGATGTGTTCTTTTTTTTGTGGCGTTCAACCATAAGCAGATGTCGTCCGCATATTGAATTAAGCTAAAGGTTTTTTAAATGCATTTTGGTAAATCATTAGTTAAAATATTAAAGAGAAGAGGGGCGATCACAGAGCCTTGAGGGATACCCATATCTAGTAATCTTTTGGATGAATAAGTATTACCAATTCTTGTCTGAATACTTCTGTTGGTCAGGAATGTTTTAACAAATTTATAAATATGACCAGAGAGACCTATAGTTTTTAATTTATATAAAAGCCTATCATGCCAAACTTGATCAAATGCCTTGCTGATATCGAAAAAATGTGGCGAGAACGTTTTGTCTTCTAGCAAACTGGTGTTTAATTTGCGTAGTTAGCTTTACAAAATGATCAATAGTAGACCTGCCCTTTCTAAAACCAGCCTGGTTTGCAGGGATAATGCCATTTTTTTCACAATAGTATGTCAATCTGTTTAGAACAATTATCTCCATTAGTTTACAGACATGAGATGTAAGAGCTATAGGTCGATAGCTATTTGTGTTTGTCATTGATTTTCCATTCTTTAAAATGGGAACAATAATTGGAGTCTCTCCATATGGAAGGTATGTCCCCTTCAATCCAACATTTATTGATAATTTCATGTAAAAGTGAAACAAAATTTTTGTGGTATATGTTTTAACATTTCATTAGAAATGGCATCTAAACCAACAGACGTTTTCTTGTTAGACAATGAAGAAATAGCAGAGTGTAATTCCTGAAAAGTAATATCGGCATTTAGAAAATGATCATTATTTTCGTCAGGATCAGCGTACATTTCTTCGTTAGATTGGTTTTCCCTCATAGCTCTGCATTTGTCTGATAAACTACAGAAGGAGCTGTTTTTGGAAAACATGTCAGCAAATGATTCTGCTTTTTGATATGCCGAAGGAAATTTTTCAGCTCTCCTATTATGATTGGATATGCAGGTAATGGATTCCGTTTTTTCATTTCATGATCTTTTTCCAAATTGTATTGATATCTTTATGTTCACTTATTTCATTAAAACAAAATGATGGCCAGTACTCGCGTTTAGCATTTTCAATTACTTTATTCCTATGATTCTTGGCAGTTTTAACTGGTATGCTCCCTTTTACCTTTTTTACTTTTGCGTACTGTTTAAACGTGCTTTTATTTTTATCAACAGCGTTTCTGCAAGATTCTGTCCACCACACTTTACCCGTATGTTTGAGAGATTTTGATTGACTAAGAATCGGAATTGCCTCACCGGCTGCGTGCAGTAGTGAGATAATAAAATGACTGTGTGGTGTGTGTGTGTGTGTGTGCGTGTGCGTGCGTGTGCGTGCGTGTGTGTGTGTGTGTGTGTGTGTGTGTGTGTGTGTGTGTGTGTGTGTGTGTGTGTGTGTTGAGTGTGTGTGTGTGTGTGTGTGTGTGTGTGTGTGTGTGTGTGTGTGTGTGTGTGTGTGTGTGTGTGTGTGTGTGTGTGTCTGTGTGTGTGACATTGAGAGAGAGAAAGAGAGAGAGAGAGAGAGGGGGGTGGGAGGGGTGGAAAGGTGTGTGAGAGAGAGAAATAATAAGATCCAAAGACTGTGCACGTGTGTGTGAGTGTGTGTGGTGTGCGTGTGCGTGTGTGTGTGTGTGTGTGTGTGTGTTTATAAGAGAGAGGCACACTGACAGACAGACAAAAAACAGACAGACAGGCAGACAGACTGACAGAGTCACAGAAGAAGAGACAGATGACTTCATTCTGTGACGTGTACAGACATACGAAACACACAGATGTGACAACCTATCTGAATTTACAGACGCAAGGCAAATATAATACATTCTATACGCAGTCGGAGCACACTGACCAAGGCTGGTGCGGGGTCAATGGAGTCAATGGTGGCACTGGCCAAAGTGTGGACAGCACAAAGGATCCGCACAGCTCCTGCTTGTAGCGGGGCATGTCGTTCACAAACTCCGCCTCTCCGGCAGCCTGTCAACACAGCCGTTGCCGGTAATGGAGAGACACGGGCGTCTTTGAAATGTCACACAGTCCTTCTGTCCTGCCGTGATGTCTGTCGATCACCTTTCACCTTCGCTACACCCATTCCACTGACATCTACACTGCCACATTCATCAGTATCGTCATTCCTGCCGTTGTTACTGTCATCGTCCTTCTGTTCAATATCATAACCCTTGGCATCATTCTCATCTACATCGCTGTATCTACAATAATTTTTACCATGTTTCCCCTTTTTGGCCTCTTTCTTCTTCTTACCTTGCGCTTATCTTCCCTTTTCCATTATCACGACCATTTCACGATTGGCTAATCGCTAATCGACCACATGTCTTTTTTATGAACAGAACGTAATTTGCCTAATATTCTTGTGAATTCCGATCAAATATTCTCGTAAGTTTAAATGTGATTAATATTCTCCTGTGTCCCATTTTGATCAATGGTCTCCTCTATTCCCACACGATTGTTATTCTTGTAAATTCCAATCTGATTAACATTCTCATGTATGCCAAATTGATTACCATTCTTACAGCTTCCAGTTCAATTCCTGTTTTCGTATCCTCCAGCTTGATTAACATTTTAATATTTTTAATCAAATTAACATTCTTGTACATTTCCATTTCTGTATATTCAAATAATGATTAACATTCTCGTATGTTCCAAGCTGATTAACAGTCTTTTGTGCACCAGTTTAGTTACCATTCTCTTACGTTCTAAACTGATTTACATTAACGTGTGTTCCCATTTCATTTTCTGATGTTCTAGCTGACTGACATCCTCGTGTGTTTCAATTTGCCAAATCTTTTCGTGTATTCAAATTCATGAGCATTCCCTCGTGTTCCTCTCACTCTCACCTGTAGCTGTGCTGTCTTCTTGGCAGAGGTTGTTTCAACGGCCACTCTTCTTTCTTGTCTTGCCACGTCTGCACCCCGGACGACAGAGGGCGCTCGATGTTCTTGCCACCAGAACTCAGTTTGGGATCAGAAGGGCGTATCATATCCAGCAGCGTCTGTTGATATGAATTACAACTGTGACTTAAACATTTACAAGTGATGTTTTTGGGGAAAATCATTAAAAACCTGTCATTCTGAATACAGTTGGAGGCTTTAGTTTTTGTTTCATATATATCGGCTAATGGAGTTATATTCACCTCGGACCTTTCCCATGACGATCATATGAGGAGAAAAAGCTTTTTTTTTGAAGCGAAATGCGCGTTGTGATAAGCAGGTCTATTAATGTTGGAACACGTCCATTATTACTCTTCCATTTGTAATTTCAGAGACCAAAATGTAGACACCTGTCAGCGTTAATATCATTCATAACCTCCCCGCACTAAGACACTGGAGTGAGTGAAAAACTGAGACAGGTTTCTAATCTCACAGAATAAACCAGGAAAATCCTTTTGCCTTCATAGAAACATACAGCGCGCAAAAAACACAACAAAAATGATGGAGCTGATCAAAACTTCAGGCTGCAATGATCTTCACATTTAATCTATGGAAAAGAATTGAAGGACACAGCGGTGTTTATCTACGAGTTGAATTTCTGTCCTTACTGGATTACACAGGGTTACAAAAGTCATGACAAACAATCATCAACAACATGTGTACAGCTAGAAAAGTATGATTAAAACAACACCGTCGAGGAATTAATAGGAATGATTTGTACGCGTGATATCAATAATGCTTACATAAAAATAACAACAATACCGGAAGAGAGATATTTGAAATATTTTGAAGGCCAGAGAGGCAATTCTGTGTCCGATATATCAGCTTATCGACTTCTGTAAAAGTGGTAGACTGGTAAAGCTCAGTACCATCAGTTGGTAAACTCAGTACCATCAGCGAAACTCTCAAGCAGCATGAACAGACGACTGATGGCATCAGGGACAGGAGCAACGTACAGCACAAATAAAGTCGGTCCCAGCACAGAACCCTGGGGAACTCCATAAGACAGAGAAGATGGCCGAGAAAAGTGTTCATTTATGCACACAGTCTAAGCAAAAATGCTACTATCTTTTGATCTGAGAACGATCAGTCAGATAGGAGGAAAAGATCCTGGCAGGAAGAAGCTGAGCTACAAACGTTGTAGTCATTGTAGAAGAACTGAAAGGTCAGTCGTATTAAAGGCAGCTGAAAGGTCGAGTATGGCCAACAAGGTGATGTTACTTTCGTCGAAGGAAGTCAGTAAATCATCTGTAATTTTCAGCACAGCTGTGTCAGTTCGGTGTCCACTCTCTAAGCTGACCGATGAGGATATATAAGACTGTTTTGTTCAAAGTGGGCTAACTGCTGTGAAGAATTGTTTCCCATTATTCCGGCTGAAAAGTCAAGCTGGAGAGAACTGGGGCAAGGGATGGTTTCTTGAGTGAGGTCCGGTGATGCAAGCTTTGAAGACATTTTAAAATGAGCCAGACAGAGAGAATCAATTCATGACATAAGTAATGTGGGGCAGTAGCGAGTCAGGTCATTCGCGCTGCAGAAGGTCCTGCCATCACCTTCATATACTTTGGAGAATTACTGACACACGATTTTTTCAAACATACTGTTCAGAAAGTGGTTGTAAATGTTTGAAGTTGATCCGGTGTAAGTTCTGTCACATGCAGGATACGATGGAGGTAATAGCAGGACCAGTTTTGTCGTATCATCATATTAGTTTGTTAAAGAAAAAGTCAGGAAACTTCTGCGGAAGTTCTTGTGATAAAAATGAGGTTGGAAGAAGGAATTCATTCAGGGTTTTCTCAGGAGTGTTTTGGGGGCATTAAATAACTGTCTAGATTTTGTGCATTCAAGAATCTTTAAGCAGCAGAATGCTGACTGCACAGTCTACCATGCCGGTGACACAGTCTCTTGTTGCTCGAAAGATGTGGCATTGGACAGTCAGTCTACTAGTGCACCACGCTTTATCAGCTATCCTCCATTTCTGCTTCGTCACTGAAAAGTCGTGTCCAGAGTTGTACTAGGCTGATAGTGGGCAGTTGGAGATGACGCTCCTGGACACTGGAGCGTGACGTTCTTGGACGGTAGAGAGAGGCGTTGAAATATCTTATGAACAGATGACCAGAGCTGCAGGCTAGCCACAAGGTCAGCCTTCAACATTTCCCGTTCAATGGTGACCAGTCTACGCACGTCACGGTACTCCCTGGCCACAGGAGACATAGTGAGACTTCGGTCTGGTGCCACTAAACAGTCCGACGCCAAGGCTTTGTACGGACAGTCTATGACTTGAGAATGCATTCCTCATCCCTGCGGACTACCCAGTCAACAAGACGCCCTTTGACTTGGGTCAACTTGATAACACACCGGGAGAAATTCGAAAGGTTAATGATGCCTGAAATCTTAGTTGTGTATGATCCGGATGAGCAGTCAGAGTCAAAGTTCAAATCACTGCGAGTGAGAAGTGACCGTTTAGAACATTAGTATGTTCAAGCAGATATGGAATCTTCCAATAACATGACACCAGTCATTTAGTTCCTTTCACTCGGTGGGGCTCGATAGAGACATAAGGCATTCAGTTGTGTTTGATCAAATGGGACAGATAGCAACTGAGACTTCAAAAGATGGGTGGTGAAATGGAAACTGTCTGTTTCTAAAGCGATAATGGGCCAAAGTCGTTTCAAAACAACAACAGCAAGGCCTTCCCCGCAGTGGCTGTGGTGCAAATGAGGTGGTCATGTATCCTAGGGGAAGGGAGAGAGGGGGAGGAAGGGGAGCCCGCGACACTTGGCCATGTCACCAGCTTTACGCAGCCACATTTCCGTCACACAGAAAAATATCAATACCGTATTCAGGGATGTAGTCGTTGACGACAGGTCCGTTTTTTATTGCACCAACAGATTGTGCATTTAACAGCCCAATAGTCACATTAGCTGACTGCACAGAGTCCTTGCAAGCAATAGGCACACGAATAACATTGTCAAAGTGTTCCAACCTTCGCGTCTTTAATTCGGCAATTGCAGACTCACCCGCATCCGCTCGTGTCTTTAAGACCACAGACAACACTGATTCTCCTCTGCTTGTGATGTCCTTCCCGATGACTAAGGATACGGAGGAGATGGTTATCAACCACCAGCATGCCTGACTGCGACGGTAACAGAAGAATGGAGTGTGGCTGGTCGTATGGACAGAGTCTGATCTAGTGTGTACGACAAACGCTGGTTATATGGCCAGAAAGTTCAACATTCAGGTAACTGTTGTTGCCAAGGTGCCAGGGGTGGGTGGAAGAAGTGAGAATGGGCATGTTTCATGTGCAGAGATACGAACTGATGACACCATGGCCGACACTGAGAACACTGAGTAGCAAGAATGCCCACCAAAATTGATTAAAAAATAGTCGAAGTATGTCGGAGCTCTTATTGTAAACATCGCCAGTAAACATACTATACGAAGCCCAGTTCATCACTGAATAGTGACAGAAGTCCAAGAAACAAACGTACAAGAACACGCACAACACAATCACTCAAAAGGCAGAGCTAGAGACCATGCTACCTGCTAGACCTAACCACTCATTTAGGTTTCTGCAGTCTCCCTAGGCATCACATGGAGACATACCACAGTCTACAATTCTGTAGTATTCTCACCACCAAGAGTTCAAAAATGGAATCCACCAGCACCCCAAAACAGCAGCGAAGGGTAGAGAAAGAAAACGAAATGAAAGTGTGGCAAGGAAATAAGCTGCTGAAAAACTAAAATCATCATGTAAACAGTATAAATGTAGGGGATAATCTTTCAGCCTATGCTTATACACACACACATTAGAAATCTCTCTCTCTCTTTCTCTCCTTCTCTCTCTCTCTCTCTGTTTATTTAGATGCTTATATAATGATATGATGACTTAAGTGTATGTGCGTTAGAAAGGCTTCCTTGTACACACAGGTGGCCCAATGAATAAGAAGTTCGCCCGGGAAGCAAAACACGGAATGGGCTGCCCCCTTCCTCCCCTTTGTGTCCATTACACCATGGACGGTGGTCTGAACGCTAGCCTCTCTGACGACACAATAAATCGAGGTCACGTGTCCAGCACGCTCGTGGCACACGTAAATAAACTCATGGCCTCTTAGGAACTGTCCTCGGTAAAATAACAGAAAACATGATTTGATAGGTGAACACACGCATAGCCCACTTTAAAAAAAAAAGTGGCGATCCAGTCTTCTCGGGGTTAGCGGCCTGAATCTGTAACAGAGACGCTTGTTCTGACAATTAGATTCTAAAACACAATACTGCACAAAATATTTGAACTTTCGTTCCTTTGTAGACAGAGGTAAAGCTGCGCTTGCCTTGTACAAGAGGTTGACAGCCACGTCTCGTCTGTACTGTGGCGGAGCCAGGACGGGATCCGGAGTGGGGTTCAGCTCCCCTTGCAGAATGCACAGCGCCACTGCACAGCAGACACCCAGTTTCTGTGTGTTAACAGGTGCTCCTGGCTCAGCTCTTTTTCCCTAACACATGACTTTCTCACCCTTTTCTTCCAGCAAAGTACTTGCACTTTCGGTGTTTCAATCAAAATGGTTCCTGCACCAGCCACTGCCGACCGGTAGTTAGCATGACGGACTTTTGGGCAGGGAGATCGTCGGTGCCAAACCCGTCAGATGCACTGGTTTGTAGGAGTTTTCGCTCTGACCGGTGCCTGCTCATAGCCTAGTGTGATATGGGAAGGCTTGAACTATTATTGTCGAACTTCGTTGACTCAGTGCATGCATCTCTGACAGTATTACTCAACTTCCTTGACCATCACTGCGAGCTTCTCAATCTCCAAGGCCTGATGAATGCTTGAGTACATTTTGTGAGGCAGCGTGCAGTACAGTCCTGTCACATAGTATTAGACCATCATGAAACTCCACAGCATCATCTTCAATTATCTTAAGAGTTAACTGTTGTCTTTGTTTGCCAGTAAAAGACGTTTAAACTTAATGTTTTCCCCATTTTCTGTATGCACACTTTAAGTGGTGTTTTAAACTTAAAACTGGTGCTTTAAAACGTGAAACTATGAAACTAAAATCTCAGAAAATCAAGCAGAATATTGAGTATTTCTCTCATAAAACAAATAGCAAGCATTACTGTCACTCCATTCTGTTCAGTCAGGGTCGACAGCTCCAACAACTGTAACAATTTCCTCTGATGGTTTAAACAACAAAACAATTTGAGAGGTAAAAAAACCATCTACATATTTCTTCTCGAATGAATAGTGAAAACGATTTTAAAAGGCCACTTACAAAACATAAAAAAAATATTGAGCTAGTATGGAAACATTATAAGCAAATTTGATGCACTGTGCATAATACAAATATTGTAGTTCAGTTCACATACTTCTATCCATTACCACTATTATGCATGCATGAATTATTACCTTGGACAACTGCATTTTTTATTTCCTTGCCGTTGAGAAAGTCTTCCGTCTGTTCTGCATGGAACTAAGAAAAACATCAAACAGAACAAGTGAATGAAACTAGTCATAAATTCATAGGAAATGATAACAAACATCATTTATTGAGCAAAAAGCCATGAAGAACCTACAGCTGAAAAAAGGCTGAAGAACATTTACTATTACAAAGACCTCTTCAGCAATGCACCTGATATTGTCACACTTCGATTTCAACACATAGTATTAAACTATTCATGTGACCTCATTCACAGCCAGCGCTAACTGACAGTAGCATTCCCGACGACCACACTGAGATCAAAGTAACTAGCCAATCGAACCGGAATGAGCGCGCGCGCGCACACGCGCGCGCGCGTGTGTGTGCGTGCGTGCGTGCGTGCGTGCGTGCGTGCGTGCATGCGTGCATGCATGCGTGCGTGCGTGCATGTGCATGTGTGTGTGTGTGTGTGTGTGTGTGTGTGTGTGTGTGTGTGTGTGCGTGTGCGCGTGCTTGCGTGCGTGCGTATTTGCATAGAAAACACATACCTGGCCTCATGCTCATGGTCGGTGGAATTAATGTAGTACTTACATTATGCATACTTATCATAAGAAATTCTTTTTTTCTCATGATCTGAAGTACAAAATTCTCAACAACAACAAAAAGCCAATGAAAATTTAACGTTACTGCTTACAAAACTTCTCATTGATTCCACCGATGACAATGGACGGTTTGCCAAGAATCTGAGAATCTTCAAAAATCTTGAATCTGAAGGCGGCATTGACATACGCATGGGCATTCTGAAGAAAGAAAAAAATGTGTTAGAAAGGGAGTGAGAGACCTGATACAGAACAGAGTAAACTACAGCAAAGTCACATTTGTGTGCACGTGTGTAATATTTATGTTCATGCTTTTTCTTTGTATATATCATTTGATTCCAGTTCTTAAGTATACAATCGTTTTTATTTGTGATTGTCAATACAATCCATTCAAATGACTTTAAACATGTACTTTGATATTATGTGCAACACTAACTCAGTCATGTGTTTGAAATGCATTTATTGTTTCTTTTCAAACATGATCTTGCGTAAGTCCATGATTACATTTGTCTAATTGCCCTTGGAATCGTTTTCATGAGGCGATAAGTTAATCGCACTCTTATGGTAGCTTACATGATCATAATTCCAGGATAAAAATCCCAATGAAAACAGAAACTGAATTACTAGACCACCAAACGAATGGAACATACAAATTATGACACATAGGCAACACATTTTTACCTCTCAGTCTTCTTCAGACAAGTTAAACACATGAGACACAAAAGGGGAAATAAACGAAGAACAAAGAAAGGACTAATCTGACAAAATTTCTTCCAATTTGTAGGAAGTGCAGAGATATATATATATAACATTAACAAACCACAATATTCTTTTTTTTTTTTTTTACTCTGATTATCTATTGCTTCAGTTAGTAATTCGTTTCATTCGTTGTCTGGGAACTCATCCTTACTTCCAGTGGTTCAACTATCACCTGAAGTCAGCGTACTTCAAAACTTACAATCTGACAGTCCTATTCTGCTGTTTTGTGTATGCCTAGAGCCATCTTCATGCTCACATAACTTTCCTAACACGCAACTCATCCGCAGCACACTCAACGATCCTCATTAGATGTACCTGACAAAATACGTTACAATCTTTGTAAAGGCTGGTCGAAATACAAACACATGCACAAAACAAATACATACAGTATCACTTACTTAATACAGAATTGGAAACAGATGGATGAATCTTCAACTAACAAGTCTTAAGATGTTACAATAACAGACATGGAAAAAAACATGTACAAAAACAGAACTCCCTAGATGGCTATCAACAGGAAATGGCAATGTTGAAGAAATCGAGTGGAATGGTGCGGATAGTTCAGAAACAGAGAACAAGAGCAGTCTTTTGGGTATGAGCTAGGCAGAATTTGAACCTTTCCATTTCAAGGTTGGCAAATCCCTATCCATCCATTTAGTCGACCACACATAATCAGTAACATGTGGATCTCAACACCACCTCAATGCATAAGTCCTTACTGGAGGGTAAAGCCCACCTGTGAGCGAGGCGTGATCTTGTAGGAACGGAATCGTTCGTCCTTGTCCAGGGCAGGCAGTTCCAGGGCCACTAACACCTTGCCTGTCATGTCCACATTCTTCACAAAGTCTTGAATCGGGTGGCACTTGCTGGTCCCATCTTGGAGTCTGCATAATAACACGGCAGAAAAACAGAAGATTACCTCCTGGCTCAGTAAGGAAGGTGTTACTGTGCACAGTTTAATATAGCATTTTTAAACATTCAAGAATCTCGTGGCCCTTTCAAGAAGAGATCGGTACATATGTGTCTGTTAGTGTAAGTATGAACCAATTTGACAATACATAATGTAGCACTGCAGGTAATCCTAATGAAAAACATTTGCAATTTTTCAGCTTTTTCCCCCCAACAGTATTTTCATTTTCTCTAAAATGGATGTCTTTTTGAATGTTTCTCCTATCACACTAACAGAAGGTTCAGGTGTTCAGCAGCTGGCTGTCATGCTTGCACCGATTGAATACAAATGTCTGTACATACGCTGTTCACGCACATAATCACACAATCACTTATCATTGGCAGGTCATGTAACAAAACCATTTGATCGGATTTATAAGTTGATGGATACACGCTTGGTAATATATGACCGTAAAAAATGGAAGCTGCTGAAAAAAATGTAATTGTGAAAGCATCCATGGCTACATATCTATAAGGTAAAAACAGCTGTCTCCGTTGATGATCTGAGTCATGGGATGACGATCTGACTGATGATGATGAGGAGGAGGAGGAGGAGGAAGAGGAGGAGGAGGAGGAAGAGGAGGAAGAGGAGGAGGAGGAGGATGGTCATAATGATGAGGAAAACTGGCCCTTATGATGTGCTCAAAACGTACCATAGATCTCCACTTTGCCTCCAGCCGCCTCTGTCAGCGTGAAAACGTCGGATGGAAAATCAGGATGGGCATGCTTGATCATGAGGTTGCCCGCTACACTGGCTGCCTGTGCAAGCAAGCGTGACGTTGTGCTTATTGAAACTACATATCGGATTGGTACATCCATCTTCTATTTGTGTTGTCATTGATTTTATTGTATGGTGCAGCCAGATGTTTAAATAAGCATTTCAGAGAGTATGATCATTTTTTTTCTCAAACAGGTTTCTTCTCATTGATAAGTCACAATGCGAATCAAGGATAACAGATCCATGTTTGCTTATTATCATTATTTTCATACTGTCATTATTGTTGTTGTTGTTATCTTTACTAGTATCATTATCATCACTGTTGTCATTATTATCATTGTTATTTTCATCATCATTATCATAATGATTATCAGAAGAAGAAGAAGAAGAAGAAAAAGACGAAGAATAAGGAGGAGAAGATAAGATAAGATAATGTTGCTTATAGCCCAGCCGACCGCAAAACGGCTATATATCAGGGCTGTCACCACGTTAAAATCAACTCACAAGTCATTCATTCACACAATTCATTAAAATACATTATCTAAAAACTCAACCAAAACTTTGTTAAAAATCTTTCCACTGTAAAATCTCAGATCCGATGAAAAATGTTAACCTCTTTCAAGAACGTAAAGATCGCATCAGGCGGAACATCTCTGACAAGGTTTTCATGGAATCTGCTGTAAAATGTTTGTGTCTCACATCGTGCAAGTCCCAACAGTCTAAAAGAATATGTTTCACTGTGAGTGGCACATGACACGGAATGCACCACGGAGCTTCTTCACTCTTTAAAAGGTAGGAATGGGTAAAATACGAATGGCCGGTGTGCAGCCGGCATAGAACTGTTTCTTCTTTACGACCACCAGATGAAGATGAGAGGAACTCCTTAAGGTTTGGACGGATCTGAAAGAGTTTGTTTTCCGTCTGTGTATTCCAATCCTCCTGCCAGAGGTCTCTGACATAATCGTTAATTTTGGGTTTTCAGATCTGAGCAGGGGATATATGTGTTTGACAGTTTCTCTCTTTGTGGCATTCTTGGCCAATCGATCAACCATTTCGTTCCCTCCAATGCCAACATGACCAGGAACCCAAGCCAGAAGAATGTTGTAACCCTCCACTTTCAACTTGGTAAAAAGTTCAAAGAAGTGTAAAAGTTCTGGATGCTGAAGGTTGCGGCCAGCTATGGCCTCCAAAGCCGACAGTGAATCTGACAAAACCAGAAATTCCCTCTTCTTAGATTGTGAGATTATCCTCAGTGCCAGAACCAGAGCTAAGTTCAGCAGAGTAAGCAGAAGAGTCTGAAGGAATATGTTCTAACAGTATTTGAGAAGGAGCACCAGGGCAATAGGCTGCACATGCCACTCCATCTTCAGACTTAGAACCGTCAGTGAAAATTTTCTGATATGATGAGAATTTCGAACAGAGGTCAGCATACAATGCCTTGTATGCCAGAGAGAGCTGGTGGACTCTTTTGCGAAAAGCTGCAAGATCAAAAACGAATCTCTGGTGTGAAAAAGGTTCACGGAGGTTGATCTGGAAACTTGGAAATAAACGGAAGAAAGAGAGGAAGAGAAGAGAGAAAAGAGAAAAAAGAAGAGCGAGAGAAGAGAGGAAGAAAGAGAAAGAAAGGAAGAAGAAGAAGAGAAAAAGAGAAGCGCGACAGAAGAGATAAAGAAAAAAAGAAGAGAAGTGAGGAGAAAGAGAGAAAGAGAAGAAAGAAGAAGAAGAAAAGAAGACGAAAGAAGTAAAGAAGAAGAAGAAGAAGAAAGAAAGAAGAGAGAGAAAGAAGACAAGAAGAAGCAGAAGGAAAGAAAGAGAAGAAGCGAGAAGAACGAAAAGAGAAGAGAAGAAGGACAGAAAGAAGAAGGAAAGAAAAGAAAAAAGAAGAAAGAGAAGTAAAGAAAGAGAAAAATGCAGAGAAGCGGAAGGAACTAGAGAAGACCGAGAAAGAGGAGGGAGAGAGGAACAAGAAGAAAGAAGAAAGCGAAGAAAAGGAAGAAAGCAAGAGAAGAAAAAGAGAAAAAAAGAGTACGGAAGAAGAAGGGAAGAGAGAAGAAAGAGGGAAGAAGAAGAGAGAAGGAAGGAAGAAGAAAGAAGGAAGAGAAGAAGAAGAAGAAGAAAAGAGAAAGAGATGAAAGAAAAAGAAGAAAGAAGAAAAATACCAGAAGGCAGAAGACAGAAGCAGAAAAAAGAAGAAGAAAAGAGAAAAGGGGAAGAAGAAAAAAGAAGAAAAAAAAAGAAGAAAAGCGAAAAAGAACGCGAAAATGAAGGGAGGAAAGAGAGAAAGAAAAGTAGAAGAAGAGAAAAGAGAAAAGAGAAAGAAGAGAAAAAAAGTAGGAAGAGCAGAGAAGAAAGAAGAAAAAAAGGGGAAGAAGAGAGACGAGACAGCAAGAAGAAGAGAAAAAGAAGAAGAAGAAAGAAGAAAACCACCGACCGCCACAGAAGAAGAAAAAAAACGAAGAAGAAAGAGTGAAAGCCGAGGAAGACGAAGCATAAGGAGAGAAGAAAGCAGAAGAAGAAAAGAAGAAGAGAAGAAGAAGGAGAAGAAGAACAACAACACAACAACAACGACAACAACAGCACAAAACAAGGAAAACCAATAAAAACAACAACATCAAATAACGAAAGACATACATTCTCATGAGCCGAGTTGGCGACACGTTGAGGTGTCTGACAGGGCCCAAAGTAAGTGGAAACCGGGCTGTTTAGTCTGCAGTTCTTTGAGAGAGACTTGATGAGGCCAGTTAGTGAGGTGTTGGCGCCGAACTTCACAGATTTCTCTGTGTCCTGTGAAGCAGGGAAACACAACACAGTGGGTTACACACACACCGTCCTTGGTTTCTGTTACATGTTACACGCATACATCTGAATGCACTTACAACCGAACACCCAGAACACACATGTGAATGTTGCGCGTACATGCATAAAACACACAAAACGTCATAGGACACACAGCGACATAACATCTCACATTTTTACCAGCCTGAGAAGATGTTCATGCATTGATTTAAGAGAAACTAGTTTGAGGTTGATTTACTCGGATAAAAACATAT
>JADBJO010031468.1:0-16711 GCA_016801955.1 Conus betulinus | reverse complement strand
GGGGATTGTGTTCAAGAGACCAATCGGTGCATGCAATGCAGACGACAATACAACTACCTGACAAAACAGTACGTAGGGTAACCAATTACACACAGTTACAATGAAATTCAAAACAACAGTAATGCAAAATAAATTACAGCAGCAGTACGTACAATACATGCAAACAAAATAATACATTGCAATGCAAAAAAAAAAAAAAAAAAAAAAAAAAAAAAAAAAATCCGTCCAATGCAATTGCAAGTACCAATGCAAAGCGGTAGCCTGTATAAAGCTGGAAGGACACTTCAGAACACGCACGTAATGTTGACAGTACGCAGCGCTAGTTCTACAGGGTAACTGTGCAATTCATGCATTATGTCACAACATGACTGATCACTGAACAACGCAGGACTATATCATAAGTGAGCAATTAAGGTAACCAATTGAGTATAAAGCAAGAAAATGCGCGCCGTTTCATGATCAAATACGTATTACAAACGTATCATTCATTGTCAGTGCCTTCCCACTGCGGTCATAAAACGCCTTGAAACAAACTTCCTGGCGCGTTCCATTCACTGCGCTTACTTGGCTTTCTCACTGTCGTTCTCCTCCTCCTTCCACCTCTGATATAAAAACCCCCGCCCCCCCCCCCCCCCCCATCCCCCTCGACCGCTCCCTTCTTTCTCGCACACAATTCACATTCTTTCAGGAAAACCCCGCAAGCAATACACAAAACCAATAAAGTAAAGACGAAAATGGCTGGCACCGCAGATGGGCAAAATTTTTGTCCTTAATCTTTGTTTAAGTGCTATGCTATCGATTTTCGTATAGAGAACGGGACTTTGTCCCCCCCCCGAAAAAAGATTTCTGATTATTCCAGATTCCCCCCCCTCCTCTTCCCCCGCCCACATCATTCTCAAGGCCCTAAACGAAACAAAATAAGAAAAAAAAGACTAGCGGTCAAAAATGGCGCGTCAGTACCTTAAGCCCACCAGGACAACACACGGGCCAAAACAATGGTATTCAACAGACGGCGGTTCAGTATCTTTAAAAGCCCCGAGGCGAGCACGAGCCAGAGACAACGTGGTAACGGTTCGCACAGGGACGGGTCGGGTGCAGTTTATCTTAAAGCCCACAATGGCACACAGCCAGATAATGGTATTCACAGACGGCGGGGTCCAGTATTCTTTAAGCCCCCAGGCAGGGCAAACAGCCAGGATAATGGTATTTCACAAAGAATGGGAAACGGAGAGGGCAGACACCACCTTATCACACCCCGGTATACATCAAATAGGACGAACAATCCTTCCCTTCATCATCTAAATGAGGACCCCTTCTCCCTCCATGTCCATTTCAGTCATACTTCATTTAGTGACACTCTTTCTCGGTTTCTTTTTTTCATCATCACCACACACCGCACACCCACACACAGCAACCACACACCACACACGACCAGACCCCACAAACACCACACACAAAAGCATACTACTACTCGCACGCCACGCGCACTCCAGGTGGGACAGCACATTTCACCTCGTTTACACACACACCACACAAACCACCACACACATGACCACACAACAGCACACATCCCACACACACACACACAGCGCACGCACCCCACGCCATGCTGGGCACACACACAACACCACCCGCACACGCACACACACCACACACACAACACACAACCACTCCCTCGACTACAACCACAGTTTTATTCAGTTTCTAATTTCAGTTTTCACCCCTGTTTTCTGTTCTGGGGGTTCTGTTCTGCGTCCTATCTGGGTCTGGTTCTGTAGTTGTTCATGGTCTAATTTCTGGTCTCCTCGTGTGTTTACTCTCTTTCCGGTACCCCAAATTAGGGGACAGACATAAAGTTTTTAGAAACTCAGGGGACAGGGGGGGGACAGGGGACCCAGTGGGGACAGGGTGAGGGACAAGGACAAGACGGAAACAAAAAAAAAACAGGAAAGACAGGATAGACAGTTTCAGGTACACGTACGGAGGAGCAGAGCGAGGGATGAGAGAGGAGAGGGGAGAGGGGATTGGGGAGGGAGGAGAAGGGGAGGAGACGGGAGAGAGGGGAGATAGGATACGGGACAAGGAACGGGAACCAGATCAGGACACCCCCCACACAGCATTCGGGAAACAGGGGGGGGGGGGGGGGAAAACGTACCCCCCTCCTACAGGACAGAACCCAGAACAGGAGGGAAACCGGGACCCCGTGTAGTGAAATCCACTATTTGGGGGCTTCTTTTCCAATGGTCCATGGCTAGACTATGGTTCGACTCTATTACATAACGCACTATTGTCCAGTATTCTGTCAGGTGACAGTGGATCGGAGCAAAGGGGGCAGAAGAAAGCATAGTGCGAAAGACATTTGGGCATTCCTAGAAAAGACTAGACAAAATGGGCCCAGTAGCCCGACCGCCCTGTGAAGGTCAAACGACAGAAAGAGGTTTTCATCTCTCATTGTAGTAAAGGGAAAAAAACGTCCACTGATACTATCTGCGGGTTTGTCATAAATTGGAACCAAAGGGAACTGTAGGGGATCGAGTCGTCATAGAAGATGAAATAGAAAAAAAAAAAAAAAAAGAAAAAAAAAAAAGGGAACCTTTTCTCCAGGAGAAGTGAGGAAAAATCACGAGGAGAGTGCGTGGAATGGGGCAAGTAAGTCAACCGATAGTACACAATGCGATGTAGCATAAACCGTTACTCCAACTTATCCCTCTTCGACCACCCCCCCCTCCCACAATTTCCCCTTTGTTTTCCGCCCCCCCCCCTTTTGTTACTTTTTTGATGTGGTGTGTGTGGTTGTCTTCCTTTGTGGGTGTTCTTGGTCTTAGTTCCCCCCCCAGGAATATCCCCCCCCCCGTTAATATAACTCCTTTTTGATTTCAAGGGCAACTTTCCCCCAGTATTGTTGGATGCAAGGCAAAAAGCCAGTACAACAACAGAGGAACGGGGGGGGACAACAACAGCCAGTGCACATAATGGACAAAAGATACAAGTGATAGCGTGACAAAGTCGAACTTGGAAATATCAAGGAAGGGGGAGGGGAGTTGCTGGTGGACTTCATGGTTTGCATAAACTCCTATAATTAGTTCCCACTTCTGCACGATTCAGAGATACCACGGTTGGACATCGCCACCAACAAACGGGGTGGGGGGACATCGGACCGGGAACGTGGGTTCGAAAAATACGGACAATTTCGCGCATTGGACACCTTACACATTCCAAACGGCCGGGCGAAACCGGCCCCCGGACGCTTCCCGCAAAATTCCCGGCTTTTTATTTTGCCCGGGAGTCTGGCTGCCAAAGATCAAAGATTCAAAATCTCACACCGGGGGGGCGTCCCGTGCCATCTTTTTTATTTCATTTGTTTGGCGGAGTCGTGTCTGCAGGGCGGCCTCAGGGCGCGCCAAGGGCTGGGGAAATCACGGGCTTGGGTCTCTCAAGGCTCTTTTTTGTTCCTTCCCAAAACACCATTTTACAGCCCTTTCTAGGGATCCAACGACACTCCGCTGACAGGGGGGGGATCCAAACTGGGCGCGGTGGAATGGAGCTAATTTGTGGCAAAGCGATGTGACGCTTGTTTACCGTTTTGGATTTGTTGAGAATAGGTCACCGACCCGACTCGCTAATCCATGCGACGTCGTGAAGGGGAGCGATTGGCTGGAATCAGGGGGGTCTCTGGGGGGGGGGGGGTTCCTGATGGGGGGGGGGGTGGGGTGGGGGGGTGGTGCGGAGGCCACTGGGCCGGGATGCTCAGGGTGCATCAGGGTGAGTGCGTTTGCTTTGTTAGGTCAGGACGCTATCAATTTGAAGAGATTGAAGGCAGGGGAATGGGGGGGGGGGGGGGGGGGGGGTAGGGGAGAACAGAAAGGGGAGCAGGGAGGTGATGGCTTGGGACGGGGAGGAGGGGAGAGGAGTGAGGAGTGAGGAGGGATGGAAAGGAAGGTACATGTCAACACTTTGTCCGTTTGCTTGTAGCAATTTCCATGGATTTTTGTTTTAAAAAGCCTTTTAGAGCAGGCGGTAATAGCAATGATGAATTTTAACTTTTTTCCTTTTTTTTTCTTCTTTGTCGAGCTTTTTCTCTTTCTTTTTTTGGGGGGGGGGGGGGGGGAGTGGGGGGGGATGACTGAAGTGGGGGGGATTGGGGGGGGGGGTGACAGGTCGGCAGGGGGTGGGATCGTCGCCAAATTTCTGCTCGGCTCATGTTGAAATTTCAGGGCTCAACTCAGACCACACTGCGGTGGCTTTTTTTCAGTTTACATTTCTTGATATGCTAATTAATCACCATCTGCGAAACAAATTGGAGTAGACGACAGGCAGGGAGTCATTACTCATCTTGATTTTACGTTCAGGCCCAGTGTTACCACACAAAGTCCGTGCCGGTGCAGTCCAGGAAAAAGAAACCTGTGTCATCACCAGGGGTATTATCGTTCAAGCGTTTCTTTCATACAACAAGAACCCGGTCCTTCTGGATGGCTTTTTTCAATGTAGGAACATTGGGAAGCAGCACCGTCTGGAAAAGTGCACACGAAGGGGGGGAAAAGTACAAAAACTTACGCCTCCCCCTCTAAAAACTAAAATGCTTCTACCTCTCCCCGTTTTAAAAAGCCCTCATCAAGCGGGAAATGGCAGGCAAAAATCAAACACTCTTTGTGCCAGGAATTTGCTTCTCTTGTCACAAAAGGGATTTTTTCGCCTCTAAAATGATGACAACCTCGCCACAAAATGCCACTCATACCTGACAACATACAGACTGAGTTAAGCGTTTCAATTAATGATGTTCTAACGCCCCATCCAGAATTGTTGTCTGTCACAGACAGATCTGTTTTAAACCCTTGTGAAACAAACCCTGGTAAACACCATTCCGCCATCAAGTACCCATACCCACCCTCCTCAAATCTTCGTCCCGTTATGTCATCGCCGCGACGATCTCGCCAGTGTGGCCGATAATTACCCAGCACCCGCCGTTACCGCCTGTGGCACGGGACTCTCGCTTCCCGGTGAGTGTGTTTCCGGGATTTGGTTCCCGTGTGGCCAGGGTACGAGCGGCTAGGGGAGTTGGGCATCTTCATTTGAGATTGTACTGAGGCTGCGAGTCACACCTGGGTGCGTTGTTGGGAGGCACGTGCTGACTGTGCCGGCGGTTGTTGTTCACTTGCTTGTCGTCTTATGTGAGTTTGCTTGACGCGTGTGGACATTTGTTGATGAGAAGACGTGTGTGAATGAGTGTGAGGGATGGGTCTGGGGGGCTCTTACCCCCTTCTCTCCCTCTATCGCTCTCTCTGGACCACCTCTGCTCTCTCCTCTCTGACCTCCTTCACATTACGGATTTCAATCCGGACAGGCGGAAGAAGAATAAGCAGAAACTGGATGACAAGCAATCATCTCATAGGGTGGGTGTGTGTGTTACTCTGTGTGTGTGTGTGTTGCTGTGTATCAGTGCTCGATGTCTGTCGATGAGATGTGTGTGGCTTGGCTCCCCGTGAGACATTTGCGTGCTTGTGCGTGCGGCCTATGATGGAGATGACCCCCTCCCCGTTGCATGCTTGCATCTGTATGTATCGTGTGCCAAGCGCGCGCGCCCGTGCGCGGCAGTATTTGTGATTTCTGAGTCTCTTTGTGTGCATTGTTTATCTGTGTGGTTACCTTCTGTGTGTGGCGGGTAGTGTAAGGGATTTCCAATTATCTCGGACAGACACAGGAGAAAATTAACCACCGTTAACGCTATAGAGCAACAGTCATCTCTCTCTCTCTCTATCTCTATCTCTCTCTCTCTCTCTGGTGCGTGCGTGTGTGTGCAGGCATATGAGTGTTCGGATGTTGGCTTGTGTGTGTGTGTGTGGGTTGGTGTGTGTTGTTTCGTGAGTGTCGCTGTTTGATGTGGGCGTGGCTTTGGTAGTGTGTGTGTGTGTTGTCGCGTGACATGTTGCCGAGCGTGCACATGCGCGCAAAAAAGAGGCGAAGAGAAGAAGAAGAACGAGAGAGCCCCGAGACGAGGATCTGAATGAGAGTTGCTTGATTCTGATTCTTTTGTCATCGCTCCCCCCAGTGGCGGCAGAGACCATCTTTTGGGTTTCCACTATCACCCAACCAGCCGCCCCCCGCCTCTCCCCCCCGGCCTCTTCTTTTCCTTCCCCACCCCCCCCTCTTCCCGATTTCCTTCTTTTACCCCCCCCCTGTATTCTTTGCTTTTTCCCCTCCTGCCCCTCCTCCCTGCCCCTTCTCTTTTCTTTGCTTTCCTTTTTCTCCCCCCTGTCTTTTCACCCTCGCCCACCGTCCGTTACGTCCCCCCCCCTGTTTTACATGATTTTTTTATTTTTTTGTCTTTTTTTCCCCATGTTCATTTTTTATTCCCCTGCTATCCGCCTTCGACTTCTTTCTCTCTCTGTGGTCTCCAAGGCGGCCGAGAGTTTTCCCCTCCTTCTTTCACAGCCCCCCCATGCCCGCCCCCGCTCCCCCTAGGACGCGCCCCGCCCGTTTTCCCTGCCCTCCGGACGAGGCCAGTAGCGCGCCCGGCGACACTCCACTTGCCCCCTTTCCTTTTCCCCCCCATTTTCAGTCCCCCCCCCCCCGCATTTGGCAGCTTAATTTTGCAGAGGGACAGCAGAGGGATGACGCGTTGGTTGGAGGGCCTATAGAGAGCGGGCTGTAAAGACACGGACAGTTAACACACCCGATCCGGGGCAGGCACAACGCAATACACACAGGAAGACCCAATGTGTCACTCCTCAACTCCTTGCTGGAGTGGTACCGAACACGACCGAGAGACCGTTGAGGTAGTGAATACTATATTATTTCATGTATCTTTACTTGTCGCCCCCCATCGCAGATCTTTTCCTTCGTCTCAACATTCCCCCACTTTCTTTCAAATTCCACTCCCTTTCCTTCCTTCTCTTTCCCATCATCCCCCTCTCATCTCTTCCTTTTTTTTTCTTTCCATTTTATTTAGCTTACTGCCTCCGTTACGTTTTTCTTTTCTTAGACCCCTACGTCTCTTTACCCAGTTCCCCCTGCCCCCGTGTCCTCCCCCCAAAGGGACGTAGCTTTTCCGAATGATCAGACAAAGCCCCCCCTTCGTGCTCGAGAGTTAGCACCTGGGACGCCCCAGTCTTTTTTGCTCCAGGAGTTAGAACGTGTCAATATGGGAAGAGGTAAGCCCCGAAAGATTTCACGATGCATCCCCTCATCCTCTTTTTTTCGTACTCTTTTTTTTTGTCCATTCCCTTAACTTTTCTGTTTTCTCCTTTTTTCCTCTACCGAGCGCATCTATGGGTACTTAAGCGTACGTTAATTTCTTTTTCATCTTCCTGCTCTTCTTCTCTTCAACCTTCTTTCCTGTTGTGTCTATTTAACTTATCTAGAGAGGTTTCTTCTTCTGCCTTTCCTTCTTCTCCGCTCCCCCTCCTTTTTCTCTCTTCCCCCCCCTTTTCTTTCAGCCTCGCCCCCGCTCCCCCTTAACCCTTACCACGCTTTTTTTTTTTTAGCTTTTTCCGCGCCCCTCCCCGAAATCGACTTTCCGGTATTCTCCTTCTTCCTCCTTCCGCCCCGCACCTTTTCTTTTCCTTTTCCCGCCTACCCCCACGGGTCCCCTTTTACCCCCTCCCCCCCACTTTCCCTGTCGCACGCTTCCCCCCCTTTCTCATCCCCCCCTCCGCCTTCCCGGCTTTCGTGGCGTTCCCTCCCCTTTAGTCCCGTCCCCGCCCGCCCCCCCTTATCGCCTTCCACCCACTCCCTTCCCTCCCCCCTATCCTTTTCTTCTTTTTCCTCTTGTACCCCCCTTTTGTCCACTTCTCTTCCCCCCCCCTCTCCCCTCCCCCCATCATTCCCTTCTCCTCTTTTTTTTTTTCCCTCTTCTTTTTCTTCTTTTCTTTCTTCCCCCCCAACGTATTCGTTCCCCCCCCTCTCTCCTTCGCCCCCCCCTTCTCTTTCCCCCCTAGATTCATTCCAACTTTGTTTTTTTCAGTACTACCCGTATTCCCCCTTCCACTCCCATCCTCGCCTGCCGCTCATCCCCGCCCGTGACTGCCGTCGCAGGGAGTTCATAGAATCGGAGTGTCAAGAGTTGAACGAGCGTGATGGGGCTAGCAAGCGGAGTAGTCATCCCTACAGGGTTAGTGTAGCAGATGTCTCCTTTTTTTTCACTCTCCCTCTTACGTTAATTCGTCTACCCCCCGCTTCGCGATGCTAGGCTGTACAGGCCCCGAAGTTCAGGTGAAAGTTGACATGTCAGGGGCCAATGAATACAGATCCGTGATGGCTCGTTTAAGCTTGAATCGTTTTAATGGGAACTGTTATAATGTCACCAGATGTAGCAGACGAACGTTTCTCGATCCGTGTGGTACGAGTGGTAGCCGCGCTCATCGCTTCCGCCGTGAACCGTCTCCCTCCCCTGTCAAGGTACCTCATCTCATTCATGTCACGAAAGATGCTACCTTCTGTCTTTGTTATTACACCGGATTTTATCGGCTCCCCGTATAGCTCCACGCACGCTAGGATGCTCTACTGTCAATAATGATTACCTGCTGTCAGATCAGGTCAAGACTGTCTTGGTTCTTATCGTCTGTATACAGTCATCTTTTGTCTCTCTATCTCTCCGTCATCTCTGATAGTACTGTGTCGACTGATCCTGATCTGCCCCTCCGTCTCGTATGTCGTTCCTTATCTCTTCTCTGTACGTTTCTTCTGTCTCCTTTCTATCTCTCTCTCTCTCCTCTCTTATCTATCATATGTCTCTCCTCTCTCTTTTCCTTTTTTCTTTTTTGCGGCTCCTGCCCTCTTGTCTTCAACACGGAACTGTTGATTTCCCGCACTCCTTTTTGCCGCCCACTTCCCTCCTCCCCACCTCGTTTCTCTATTTCGTACACCCTCTTCTCATCCTTTAGTTCCTCCGCCCGATAAGTTTTAAGATCCCCCATCTTCTTTTTACTCGGCGATCCCCAGCCACCTTTTCGAATCCACAGTTCTCCGATTCCTGCCAACTCCTTTGACTAACTTTGTCGCCAACGGCTCACCTCTTTCCGCCTTATCATCTTTCTCCGCATTCCGCCCACCTCCCTTAATTAGTGGTATTATTGCTTTTGCGCCTTCCTCCCCCCGCGCTCGACCCCACCCCCTCATATCCCGCCCCTTTCCCCCTCCCGCTTCTTTTTGAGTACTAACGGTTTGCATCTATATGGTCTGCCGCGACAGCTCACTTTCATACGACGACTCACACGCTTCTCTGATCATAGGCACATTTCACCCTCTGTACTCCATCCCATGATATGCCCGTAACTGCTGCTCCAGCCTCCAGTCCATCCAGAGCAGGAGAGTCCGTAGTCCCACATTCGACTGTGTCGCGTGCACCTTACCTAGGTGGCGCACTAGTCCATCCCGCCCACAGGTTAACGACCATTCGGGGGCAGCAGAGACACAATTCTCACCCCCCGGTACCTGTCTTTCACCCGTTGCCTTTCGGATGAGCTTGCCTTTTCTTTGATCCCATGCCGGGTCAGTTTGATGATTGCACACGCCACCACTTTTGGCATCTCCTTGCATTCCTTTTAGATAGTGTGCCTACACCTTCTGTTTTTTTATTTACGTTGTTCCGCCTACAAGCGTTTCTTTACAATGTGTCGCTTTGTAGGACGGTCAGGATCCCGCTTCTCATGGATTATGCCCCACTTCGATGGTCTACGTGGCGACCAGGCCTCGAGAGGTCTTTTTTATTTTGTTCGCACAGTTCACTGTGGGGACACCCGCCATCTTCTGCCTCGATGGTAGTGCCTATATCACGACGTTTTTGGTACTTATTGTCTGATTGGCGCTTTTCGGTACGTGCCACTTCCGGCGCACTGTCTCCCCTCCCCTTCCTTGTCTTATTCCGACCGACGGAAGGCACAGACCTGATCGCCCCGCGCGACTGATCTCTTCGACTTACTCTCTGACTGAGACACTACGCTGGACACAGTGTTACCCGATCGAGGCTTATGGCTTCCCTGCGATTACTCTCAACGGGCGTCGTCTTTTTTTTTTTTTTTTTTTGAGAATTAGTCTTGATTGGCCAATCCCATACATTAGATGATAAGAGAGCAATCGCTGTCCGATTGTTGTACATGACATGCCCTGTCACGTCTGTACTTCTGATCTGTTCTCGTTATTTGTCCAATGGCTTCCTGAGACACAGATTTACACCTTGTACAGAGATGATGTTCTTCTGGCGCTCAGGCTTCATTTGGAACTTCCTGACTTCCACGGAACCTTACCTATCTCCCTCTTTTTCCCCCCTAACCCTTCCCCCTTATATTTCTCTCTTGTTTTCTCTTCCCTATCTCATTTCTTTCCTTTCCATTCATGTCCCTCTCTTTTTTTTTGCTTATGTACGTTTTGAGAACATACGGCGCGGATTTATGAATATTCTGCCTTGGGCCGACCGACTTTATCCCCACGACTGCAGACCCCCCCCACCGCACTCCGATGCGACCTTTTCTATCGTGAATGTCTTTTTTGCCGCCCTCTCCTTTTGGCACGCTTCCGTTCCCCCCTACTTGCGCCTCCCCCACCCCCGCCCCACCCCCCGCCACCCCCCTGCCCACCCGCCGCCACCCCCCCCCCCCCCCGCCCACGCCCTCCTTGTTCCCCCCTTCCCCCCCCCCCGCCTGGCACTCCCCCGACCCCCAGCCTTTTTTTCGATTTTTTTTTTTTTTATTCCAGATCCCCTCCCCCGTGCCCCCCCTCCTTTCCCCCATGAACTTCCCACCCCCACCCCCATCGTTGCATGTGATTGCGTCTGATTGGTACACGATCACGACGCACTGTATTAATAAAGACATCAGCTCCGGTGAGTGTATAGACCTCCCTAGCGGTGAGCCACCGTCGACGTCATCCCCCCCGCCGCACCCCCCCGACATGAGCACTCCCAGCTATGAACTAAAGCCTTGCGAGTAAGGCCCAAGTATAGAGCAGCCATCACCCTAGTGGCTGTCCTTGTGTGACACTCGACCCTGAATTCAACCGATCATGTTATTGCCATTGGACACGAGACCGGCGAACCCCCCAACATGGTGCACCCAGACGTTAGACCGCATCGAGTTTAGATGGAACTTCGGCTCCACACTGGGACACCTCCCAGGAAGGCGAACATGCTTCGCTGGAGCTCGGGGACGGTTGGGCGATGGTGATTCGGACAGCCAGTCCCTCTGCCGGATGGTGCGAGATAGGGCGGACTCCCTGAGGGAGTCGGCGCCCTGTTCCCCCCCGGCCCTCCCATTTGCTTTCTTGTTGCCTTTTTGTCTTTGTCTTACTGCTTCCCCTCCCAAGCGGACGTTCCCTTTTTGCTTCCGTGTGACCCTCCCCCGATTCCTTGTTCTTTTTTCTTTTACCCCTCGTTCGATAGCGGGCCTTTAGATGCCGAAGGGCTGACCTTTTTCGAATCGCAGTCCGTCAGTAAAAGGGTAGTCGAACGGGTCGGGCTGGTCAAGGAAGAACCGAGAGAACAGTGCACGTGACCCCGGATGTCGTCTTGCGGACACAGCTGTGTTCGTGTTAGCGCAGCTAGTGCCCCTCGCCCTGCGGCCCTTAGCAGCAAGTTGACGAGACCGCGTCCGGGCCCCGAGGGCGTTTTGCCATGCCCGTCCGTCGATGTGTGTCAGGGTTGAAGTGGTTTCTATATGGGACGATGGTGATCCATGAGGAGTGAGAGAGCTAGTGTCCCGAAATAAGACAGATGCCGGAGATCAGTTGTGTGACTGAGAGGGTGAGTGTTGTCGGATAAAATGTGTCATGGAAGAGTGTCGAGAAGGACAGGAGCTACTATGATTGGTGTGAGTGGGCTGTGCAGGAGAGGAGGAGGGAGTATCCAGCTGAGAGAACGTAATATTGAAGGGGTACTGTCGGAGCAAGAGGACGAAAGCCCAGAGCGTGAGAAGTTGTGTTGAACCTGGATGTGCAGGGGAGATCAGAAGTTCATAGAAAAGAGGAGTTGTCAATAAAGACGAGTCGAAGAAGCGGACGATGACGTGAAGAGGGGTGGGGGACGGAGAGTGGAGAATGAATCAACCAGTGACCAGGATCAGGAAGGAGCACTCATAAGAGACAAAGACCCAAGGAGCAGATTTTGCAAAATAGGGAGTGTCAGAAGAAAGACAGATTCGTTGATTATTTATCCTGAGGAGTGATTAAGTATAGTGTAGTCTAGAGAAGCATAAGTTCATATCTAGAGACGGGGACTGTCATGAAGACAGTCGACTTATTTAAACATCCAGTTCCTCGCCGTCTGGCAGTGTCATTCCAGTACGACGGGGATGCTGACCAGTCCCACACTGCCATACGTGGTGAACCATCGAACGGCCAATGTGAAGGGCACCAGAACCATAATTGTCTCCGTCAACTCATCATGCACGCTGGTGAGGTTTTGAGAGAAGTAATTTGTGGGTTTTTGTAAGAATTAATAGTAAAGACAAGGGATGTGACCAGCCAATTTGCTGAAGACACAGAGCAGAACTGAAACGCAAGCAAGTGGTAGGAGGGTGCTGGTTTTGCCTGTTGAGAGAGGGGGGAGGGGATTTTGAGTGGCTCTTTCTGTTCGACTGTACAGGTTCACGGAGTTGGTGAGAGGACATGACTGATGACATGTTGCGCTACGCCCTGAGCATCGACTTACGGCTGCGCAGAGGCAAACAGACAGACAAAGAGAGCGCTGACGTCCATGAGCCCGCGGCCCCCGTGCTCTGGTGGTTTTTGACGATGGGGTTGTTTGAGGGGCTCGGGGGAGAGATCGGAAGCATTTACTTCTGTCAGTCGTCAAAACCGAGGATTGCCCTTGTGATTTTTTAAATTTTAGTTACTATTTGATGTTTGGTATTTGTATTTATTGTTTTTTTTTTTATTTTTTTTTTTTATTTCTTTGTAGTCGGTTTGTTTGTTTTTATTTTTTTTTTTCATGGTCATTTGTTTTATTTTTTTTTATTTAGTGTTTGATTATTTTTTATTTTTTTATTTTTTAAACTTTTAAAACGACGACACAGCCACCCAGGAACCCGACAGCCCGGTGGGTCAGAGCCCTCTGTGACAGCTCAGCTGTGCACGTGTGGTTTTTAGGTTGCAACAAAACTATCTCCACCCGCCACCAGGCAAAAACATTATGGCCACAGTGCGGTGTTTGTAGCCTCTCTCCGCTGTGGGAAACAACTCATCTCCACCCCGGAAAAAACAATCCTCACACGTGTGTTGTTTGAGCCTTCCTTTCTCCGATGAAGTCAAGGGTTCATTTTTGAAGTTTTTTATTTTAGGTTTATTTCGTGTGTGGTGTGTGTGTGTGTGAGTGGAAGAACGAAGAGGAAGAAGAGCGAGAGTAAAGATTTGAGAAGGATGTGGGAAGATTTTCTTACGTGAATCAGTGTTCACGTCTTTCGACCTTCCCCCTCCACCTGATCCCAGAGCGTGACTCTGCCTGACTATTTTCTTTCTAAACGTCTTCGTATAACTAAAGACCCGTAGGGACGCGCGACTCAGATAGCCTTTTGGCAGCCTAGGCTAGATGATGGTCAGTTGAGAGTGGTCCTCATTAGTTACTGAGCTTGATTTCTGATTTTACTAGAGCTCTCCTGGGAGGGAGGACTCCGTGTATGCTGATTGATTTATTTGAAGTTTCATTCTGAGGGATAGATGGAGGTGATATGTGTTCTGGAGAGGGCATTAGTTAGCATTTCACCAGTCCGCTGTGAGACAGGCCATTTAGCAGTAAAATCGTCTAATGTTATTAGGTAGTATCATTTTGGTGGAATAAATAATCCTGCATCTCGTCTGTGCTTCTGCTTGAGGACAAATGTGGTTGTTATACTCTGGTTCGGTTTGGTGGTTAAGTAGCTCTCTGACTGAGTGCTTGATGTATGACTCGTGAGATTACGTATGCACACGCACGACAAAGTTTCAGGCATTATGCCACTTACAGCCGCGTGCTTATTGCAGGCCGTTGACCCTACACGTGTTACGTAACAAATCCTGTGTCGTTGGGCTGGGTTGTTTATATCAGCTTTCGATTGTCTTTGACACCAGTGGTGCATTGGTAGGATTGATAGATGGGAACAACAACATGGAGCATAACGCTGTCATCGCCCTTCCGAACCTCGCACTCGCTTGGAGACTATTGAACGACAAAAACATTGGCCAAATTAAATCGAAATTGTCGACTATCACACAAGAGCATACAACAACCATATAAATACCCATAATGATGAGATTGATGATTGCTAATAATAAGTAATAATAATAATCAATAATTAATAATAATGATATAAATATCAACGATGTTTGATGATTGATGCGGTGAGGAATGGAGAAGGGAAGAGAAGAAAGATAACTGGAAAAAAAAAAAGAAATAATCATAGGAGATAAAGGAAGTATGTGAAAGGGGAAGAGAGTAAGTAGGTATAGAAGGAAAAACAAATAAAACCGGCTGTGAACAATATTGGACCTGGAGTGACACTAGGAAACGAACCTGAATGAAGCGGGGAACGTCGACAGGCAGGCTCGCCTCGGCAGTCGCACCCCCAGGTACGCAGGTCAGTTGTGTACCACGGGAGTGGGCATGGGTCAGCGGCCACAACCGTTGCCTAGGTGCATATAAATGCTCGTTAGTCATTAGTCAGCATTTACCATTATTATGTACTTATTGTATCTCATTAAATCATTTTATTTATTATTAGGTTGTATGATAATTATGTAGTATGTGTACTAGATATTGTGATAACTCATCACACATAGACACATTACTACTGACAAAGAAGACAACAGAAGGCCATAGTGATTTCTTAAATAACAAACACCTATCAAAAAGAGGGAGGAAGGAGAGAGGGGAAGGAGAGGGCGGTTTTAGATTGATAGCCTATTGATGGAAGGTGATTAGGGAGATGAGAGATGACGTGGAGGTCTCGGGATAGGTTAAGATGCGCAGTATGGTATGTTTTTGTGAGTTGTTAGAGAGAGATAGTTGACAGATTGGTGTTGGGGGGATGAATCTGCTGATGACGACGCGACCGACGATGATAATGATGATAATCATGGTAACAACAATGATAATAATGATGATTAATTGGCTATGAACTTCGGCAGTCTGGAAGGATACAGAAAGTAACAAGTAGGAAAAAAAATGTGAAAAAAAAAAAAGAAATAATGGTTCTAACTCCTGAACAAGCCTGGAGTACGGAAGAAAGTAGTGAAGAAAAGTGGGTACTACTTCAACGGCACATAGAATAAAGCTCGTAGGTAAAAAGTAGTTCTTACTGAACGACACTAGAACGGGAGGGGTGAAGTAAACAGTAGGGAAAAGAAAAAAAAAGAAAAGAAGATAAAAGTAGTGCTAACTGAACGACACTTGGACCTAACCAAAAAAAAAGGGCCAACAGCAGAGCACTGAAACCAACACATGACCTAAAACGTAGAAAAACAAAAAAAAGCAGATTGCTTACTTAGAGAAAACCAAAATAAAATCAAAGTAGCAAAAGAAAACAGCTCCTGTCCTGAGTACGACAAAAAGAGAAAGATTTGAAAAAAATAAATAATGACAGAAAAAAGTTTAGCGCTGGACTGAAACGACATATGTAGAAGAAAGCTGGGTGAGAAAGTAGTCCTAAGCGAACAAGCAGTAGGGTAACGAATAGGAAAATAGCAGTGCTAAGTGAGCATCAAGTAAACGGGAAAAGAGCTAGGAGAACAGAAGCGAACGATCACACATAGGAAAAAGAGTTGGCGGGGAAAAAAAAAAAGAGCTCACTGAAACCACCCAATGTCAAAAAGTGAGTGGAGAAGAATGAAGGCTCACTGATGACGCGCCCTTGGCGGGTGGGTACGGGTTTATAAAGGCAGAAAACGCGGGGGAAGAATGCACAAAACAGGGTTTGTCCTGAAGTGTTCTTCTTTTAAATTAGGCCCGGAGTGTGTGTGGCAGGAGTCGGAAACTCGACGAAGGTGTGTTTGATTTTAGAAACCGCGACCGCAGATGTTCGCTCCGTGACTGTTGCTGAATAGAGGAGGAGAGAGAGAGGAGAGAGAGAGGAGAGACATGAGAGCCAAGAGACATGGACAGAGACGAAGGAGAGACAGAGTCAGAGCAGAGACAGAGAGAGCGAGAGGATCTCATAAGGATTCTGAGACGTTTCTTGATGTGAGCTGATTGATCGAGGAAACTGAGATTTGAGATTAGTCTAAGGACAAGAGGGTCCTGTTGTAACTGCATGAGCAGGCAAGACGTGACTGTAATACTGTTATCGATTGATAGACTGGACATGAAGGCAGTATTGTAGCCCATTGCTGAGTAGTGTTGTGTATTAGAGCGGTGAATTTTGGTTAATTGGTCATATTACAAGAGAAACGGGAGGTGTGTAGTACGAGTGAGATGCCGTGCGATCCGGAGAAGTTCTTACGCGAGAGTGTTGGTGAGTAGAATTTTTGGGATGCGTGAGGTCAGGGTACGAGAGGAATTCTCGAGACGAGCCGAAGACGAGTGTGTTTAAGGGGGAAAGAGACAATGAGTACAAGTCAGAATGCTCACGAGTATTGTGCACCTCATCATTACCATCTCCCTCCTCTCATTGTTTCGCGGCTCCAGCGAACACACGATGTCCAACGTCTTAAGACGCCCTTTTCGGAGAGCCTCAGTCCGCGCGTCGCCATTGTCCCCGCCCCCCCACGACATGTCTCTCGGCTCCCCATCTACCCCGGTACCCACGTTATCCAA
>JADBJO010031467.1:7500-16712 GCA_016801955.1 Conus betulinus | reverse complement strand
CCACCTTTGTTTGCATGCTTCTTTTCATCAGTAAGTCTTTTATGTAAAAGTAGATGTTCCCAGACAAACCAATTTGTTTCAATTTATATAGTAATTTATGATGCCAAACACGATCATACGCCTTTTTTATATCAAAAAAAAGGTTGCTAGAACATTCTTTCTGCGAGCAAATTGATGCTTTACCTGTGTAGTCAATTTGACAAGATGATCAATGGTTGACCTACCCTTTCGGAAACCGGCTTGGTTTTGGGGGAATCACTTTATTTTTATTACAATAGAATATTAGTCTGTTTAAAACTATCTTTTCCATGAGTTTGCCTACATGCGAAGTTAATGATATAGGTCTGTAATTATTCTTATTACTTTTCGTTTTTCCTTCTTAGGAATCGGTATTATGATAGAATGTTTCCATATTTTAGGGTTTTGTCCCTGTTCCCAACACTTTTGAAATAAGTCGTGTGTAGCAACAGTACCCAACTGTCTGGCAATGTTTTAGTAAGATATTAGAAATAGCGTCCATGCCTACTGATGACTTTTTGTTAGTCAGGGAAAGTATAGCTTCTCTCAACTCACGTATAGTAATTGGAGCATGACATAAAGATCATCTTTCCGCTGTGGATCTTGATAGTCATCATTCTTTTCATTTTCCCTGAAAATTTTATGATTTTTTTGGTAGTTTGCTTGTATTCATTATATCAGCAAAACATATCTACAAATGATTCTGCCTTTTCCGAATTGCTTGGTAATTCATTACCATCAAATTTGATCGGACAGTGTGGCAAATGAACACCATTTTTCATTTCATTAAACTTTTTCCACACCCTCTGTAAGTCTTTATGGGTATGTGTTTCATTGGTGCAGAAATTAGACCAATATTCCCGCTTGACTTTTGCAATCGTTCTATTACTCATGACATTTGCTTTCTTCATTGGAGCATGCGTTTTTGGGTCCAGGATTTTGTAGATATAATTTATATTCTTCTGTTTTCTTGTCAACCGCTTTCTGGCATTCATCATTCCACCATACATTCCCTGCATGTTTATCTGATTTGCGAGCTGCATATTTAGGAATGGCATAATCAGCAGCATTTAGTACTGTTTCTGTAAATTTTGAGTAATAAATGTCTATGTCATCATCTTTAATGCAATCTATGTTTTGTGCACATAAAAAAGCTCTAAATGTTCTCCCAGTCAGCAAAGTTATAGTTATATTTAGGAATGACATCTTCATCTCTATCACTAGATATTTGTTGATCACTGACAGTGGTAACGATGGGTATATGATCACTCCCCAAGCGTGTCACAAAGTGGTTCCCATGTGCAATTATGGGCCAAAGCAGGGGATATTAAAGATAGATCAATGGAAGTGGCTCTATGATTTGCATTGTCTGGAATTCTAGTCACTCTTCCATCGTTTAAAAGGTAAAGATTTGAGTCTATTATGTTTTCTAAAAAATCTGTGACTAGTGATAAAAGTGCAATTTTTTCTCCCAAAAGGGGGAGTGTGCATTAAAGTCTCCACAATTAGCCACTTTTTGTTTGGATTTTGTATTGTACGAATCCATTCCGTGTTAATTTCTGTTGGGCCTTTTGGTAAGTAGACAGAAAACAACATTTATTATAAGTTGATCATTAAACTTTAGACTTGCAGCACACGAATGAATATTAGGATCATTCTTAGGGGCTGGGAATCGCACACTGTATACTGTATTTTTTCATTAATGTATATAGCTGTCTTAATATTTTTGTTTTATTTACTATCTCATGCACTGGTGGATAATAATAATTAACCAGTTTAGGTAGGCTGTTTTGGTTTACATTCAAAGATTGTAAAATCAGAACCTGGTACTTTGATGAAACAAGATGTTGAGTTAAATAAGACAGGTTTGTTTTTATAGACCTGCAGTTCCATTGTAAAACCTTAATGGGAACTGACTTTGTCATGATAAGAAAAAAGGAAACTGTGAATAAATTCGGTTATTTGTTAAAAAAAAAAAAAAAAAAAAAAAAAAAAAAAAAAAAAACAAAACCACGAATAAACCTCACGTAAAAATGATAATTATAACGCAGAGAAATACACTTAAATAAAATATATATGGAGAGGGGTGGTTGTTAATCAATCAACTAAACGAGAACAATATTTCGCGATGGCAACAAGTCTCAAAATTATAATCCAAAGACCGTCAATTGCCAGTCATTGCACTGATGAAGCTTATACAAAGCTAAGACAAGTACTAAGCCTAGACAACATTTCTTATGGAAATGTGATTTTTAGAGGAATCCTTAAGCTCAAGAAGTTCGAACATGTTCCACGATCTTCCATATCGTGGGTAGGGTGGGTATCTGCGTAGGCTAGATTGTTGGGGTGAATGCCAGTGCTGGTGGTAGATGGGAGGTGGGGGGGTGTGATGTTCTTCGCGGTCTCTCCCAGAAAATGTCCCTCAGATGTCGGTCCACGTTGCCCGCCAAGATGCTGGAACCACGGGGGTTGGGGTGGATGTCATCCCTCATGAATTTGCCGTGGGTGGAGAAGTTAGAGTGGTTGATGAAAGAGACGTTCTGCATAGATTGTAAGCCTTCACTTAGAAATGCGTTAAAAAGTTCTCTTTTGACATCAAGTGGGAGTCACGCACGGGGATGATTTTGCTGACAACAATTTTGATGTTGGGATGGTCAGCTGCGATGTTCTTGATTACTTTTGTGAACTTTTGAGACGTGGTTTTGGGATCTGATGATCTGATGTCATTTATTCCACAATGAACAACAACTTTAAGAAAACCTTATGTGTGTGTGTGTGTGTGTGTGTGTGTGTGTGTGTGTGTGTGTGTGTGTGTGTGTGTGTGTGTGTGTGTGTGTTGTGTCTGTTTGTGTGTGTGTGTGTGTGTGTGTGTGTGTGTGTGTGTGTGTGTGTGTGTGTGTGTGTGTGTGTGTGTGTGTGTGTGTGTGTGTGTGTGTGTGTGTGTGTGTGTGTGTGTGTGTGTGTGTGTGTGTGTGTGTGTGTGTGTGTGTGTGTGTGTGTGTGTGTGTGTGTGTCTGTGTGTCTGTGTGTGTCTGTGTGTGTCTGTGTCTCTGTCTGTCTGTGTCTGTGTCTGTGTGAGCACGCGCGCATGTGTGTGTGTGTGCTTGTGTGTGTGTGTGTGTGTGTGTGTGTGTGTAAGCGCATGCGCGTGCGCGTGCCTGTAAGTCCGTCTTTACATGGCTGACTGGTTTTGTGTATGTCTGTCTGCCTGTAGCGTGCGCGCGTGTGTGTGGGTGGGTGGAGGGCGTGTGTGGGTGGGTGGGGAGGGCGTGTGTGCGGGTGGGCGGTGTGTCTTTGTGTGTTCATTGAGTTCTTTTTCTTCGAATCAAAAATGTTGACATTCTTTTCATAAGGTTTTCTTAAATGTCAGTATAACCATGACTTAATCTCACACACACACACACACACACACACACACACACACACACACACACACAAACACACAAACACACAAACACATACATATATATATGTGTATATTATATATTTTTTTTTATATACATTATATATATATATTATATATATATATTTATATAAATATATGTATATATATATATATATATATATATATATGCATGTGTATGGGTTGGAAAGGGCAACAGGGAAGAGGGGGTGGTGTCTATTTGTCTTTGTGTTTGTCGGTCTGTCCGTTTATCTGTCTCTGATTGTGGTAGTGTGGGGGGACATGTCCTGTACGTTGGTGTATATCACAGCAAGCTACTGATGTCCTAATCAGCCCTATCCCTCACATACAATCCTCATGTCGCTCTCCCCCGGGACTGAAGTCGGTGTCTCCACGACCTCCTTCTCTACTGAATCCCGTAGAATGCTCTGGGAGACAGCGTTACGGAGATGGGGAGGACTAAAAGGATGCATCCGAAATTCAATCAGAAGAACACCTGTACAAATTTGTTTCCCTGGGCTTGGAAACTCGTGGACACTGAATTTCAAGCAGGGACGTCTTCTTCACTAGAACCAACAAATGCAAAGTTTGTTCTGATTCCAGCGTAGTTGGTGAGGGTACTGAACATTGCTCTGAGATGCGAGTAGGATTCTTCACCCTTGAGACCTCACCTGATATCAGCTTTGTTCAGCGTCACAATGCCTGTGTGCTAAACGGCAGAACTTATTTATTTTAGCATAACATGGTTTTCGTTCTTCAGTTCTCCTCGTCTGACTATCTTCGATGTATGCAAATCTTTTGTCTGACCCTTTCTCGACCCAGCAACAATACTGTCCCTTTATCGCGCGTGCATTTTTTTTCTCCAAAGACTCACGCCTCACAATTTGTCTGCAGTCAGAGGTCAGGGGTTTCTTTGGGGGTCAAGTAGTAACTGATCCGTTTGAATGGATGGTAATCGCCCTACGTCTGTTAAAAAGCGCTTTTTTTTTTTTCCCCAATGTCAAATGAGTTTGTCTTTAAATTTAGGGTGAATGCATGTCGAAGCCATATCTCAGCAAAGATAATGAAATAAGTTTGATAATGGAAATCAAGTTTGACTTGTAGAGTCCTTATGTTCCTATGCCATCCGTGGGTTACAAAGATTCTTTAGAGTAAAAAGTGCTGCAGACAACAGAAAAATGGAGAGTTTGCGTAAACTGTTTGCGAAACTGACAAAGTGCGAAAAGAAAGGAAAGCAGAAAGGATATATAAAGAAAAAAGAAAGAAAAATGGAAAGCTCACGAACAGATAAAACAGTGTTGTCGTTTTCATTTGTAAACAAAGTATTTTCAAAGTGAGTTGACTGCCGGCGGAAATTGAAACAAATTTAAAAGAAAAATGACTAAGCCGTCGAACGAAAGAAACAAACAAATGACACGATAAACACGACGCGCGTTTCGACCTCTTTAGTCTTCTTCAGGCAAGGCAAACAACATTCCAGACAATAAAAACGAAGAATGAATAATCACCTGTCTTCTCAAATTGGGCGCAAAATGGATCGACATCATTGTCTTGAATTTGGTTTGTCTTGCCTGAAGAAGACATAACAGATCAAAACGCGTCGTATTTGTCGTGTAGTTTGATTGTTTCTTTCGTTCGGTGGCATAGTATTTTTTCTTTTAAGTTCGTAAACTAAGAAGGCATCATGAGTTGAGTTCTTTTCTCCCGCACTTTTGTCTTTAATTCTGATCCGGATCACATAGCAAGGCTTCGATAGGTCATGGTGCTATTTCCCTAGTTTCAGAGAACCAAAACTAAATGCTGTGACCGTTTCCTTGACTTTGAGAACAGGAATCAAGGCCAAGGTCAAAGCAGTTGGGTCAATCTATATTTAGATTCCGTGGCTATGCTCATTAATGTAACCCATGTTGAAATTGTTCAATCATTGCAGCGAGAAATGTGAGAAGTCATCGTGCATAGGGCGGATCAGTTCTGCTTGTGGACTTCTACTTGGTTGACGTTGTTGTTGTATGTTTGTGTTGCCGTTTGTTTATTTAAATGGAAGTTAAAGCATAAGCCTACATGCGCGTGCACTGGCCCTGACAGGAAGTAACTGCTACTTAATGAGAATAATTAGCATGATGTGAACGAAAGAAACTTTATAGCAACTATAATTATCCAACAATTAACACACAAATGGGGAAATTTTCCCACACAAATCAGCTCGACATGAAGAGGAAAGACAGATGAGGGAAGGAGGGGAGAGAGAAAAGTTGGTAGAGTGGAGATGGGGGGAGATGGGGGCGGCAGGGGGGGGGGGGGGGGGGGCAGTGTGTCTCTGTTTTCTGTGCCAGTAGTTATCAAGATTCGATAATCATCTTTCGGGCAAAATGAAAACGTCAGTGTTGGATCAGACAGGGGATCTGCTGTTGTTTAAGACTTAAATGGATTCAGAGGATCTGTTGTTGTTAAGAACAGAGATGGATTCAAACAGAGGATCTGTTGTTGTTTTAGAACAGATACGGAATTAGAGGATCTGTAGTTGTTTCAGACAAAGATGGATTCAAACAGAGGATCTGTTATTGTTTAGCACAGATACGGAATCAGAGGATCTGTCGTTGTTTCGGACAGAGAGGGATTTAGACAGAAGATTTGTCATTGTTTAGAGCAGAGAAGGATTCAGACAGAGATTTTGTCGTTGTTTAGAACAGAAAGTGATTCAGACAGAGGATTTGTCGTTGTTTAGAAAAGAGAGTGATTCAGACAGAGGATTTGTCGTTGTTTAGAACAGAGAGGGATTCAGACAGAGGACGTGTCATTGTTTAAAACAGAAACAGATTCAGACAGAGGATTTGTCGTTGTTTAGAACAGGAAAAGATTCAGACAAAGGATCTGTCGCTGTTTAGCACATAGAGGGATTCAGGCAGATCTGCTGTTGTTTTGGACAAAAACAGATTCAAACGGAGGATCTAGGAAGTGACCAAATGCATTAGGCGGATATTATGACACTCTCTCTCTCTCTCTCTCTCTCTCTCTCTCTCTCTCTCTCTCTCTCTCTCTCTCTGTGTGTGTGTGTGTGTGTGTGTGTGTGTGTGTGTGTGTGTTTGTGTGTGTGTATTTGTTTGTTTTTGTGTGTGTGTGTGTGTGTGTGTGTGTGTGTGTTTGTGTGTGTGTGTGTGTGTGTGTGTGTGTGTGTGTGTGTGTGTGCATGTGTGTGTTGTTGTTGTTGATGTTGTTGTTGTTGTTTTGTTTGATTGTTTGATTGTTTTTGTGCAGTGACTCGTTAATTTATCGAGTGGATTTCCATTCAGACCATTCTCTGGCTAAAACACACACACACACACACACACACACACACACACACACACACACACACACATACTCACACACACACACACACACACACACACACACACACACACACACACACACACACACACACACGCGTCACGCTTTGTCCAAACGAGGCTTTGGGAGACAGAAAGGAATATAAATGCGATATGATGACACAGAAAGGAATGAAAACGAGGCTTTGGGAGACAGAAATGAATGTAAATGCGATATGATGACACAGGAAGGAATGAAAACGAGGGTTTGGGAGACAGAAAGGAATATAAATGCGATATGATGACACAGGAAGGAATGAAAACGAGGGTTTGGGAGACAGAAATGAATGTAAATGCAATCTGATGACACAGGAAGAAATGTAAACGAGGTCTGCGGAGACATGAAGGAATGAAATCGAGGCTTTGGAGACAGGAATAAACGCAATCTGATGACACAGTAAGGAATAAAAGCGAGGCTTTGGGAGACAGGAAGGAATATGAACGCGATCTGATGACATAGGAAGGAATGAAAACGAGGCTTTGGGAGACAGGAAAGAATATGAACGCGATTTGATGACATAGGAAGGAATGAAAACGATATTTTGGGAGACAAGAAGAAATATGAACGCGATCTGATGACACAAGAAGGAACGAAAACGAGGCTTTGGGAGACAGGAAGGACTGAAAACGAGGCTTTGGGAGACAGGGACGAATATGAACGCGATGTGATGACACAGGAAGGGATCAAAACGAGGCTCTGGAGACAGGAAGCAGTGAAAACGAGGCTTTGGGAGACAGGAAGGAGGGAATGAAACGAGACTTGGTGGCACAGGAGAGAGTAACAGCGAGGCTTGATGAGACAGGAGATAATTAAAACTAGGTTTGAGGAGACAGGAAGGAATGAAAACGAGTCCTGAGAAGACGGGAAAGAACGAAAATGAGGCCTGACTAGAGAGAAACGAATGAAGACGAGGCTTGAAGAGACAGGAAAGAATAAAAAAAAAAAAGAAAACGAGACGAGCGAAAACTTGACAAAATGAAAGAAAGGCCAGAAGAAGCATGACAAAAGGAGACCTGGGAAGGCAGGGAGTAATGGGAAATTTGTTTTTCAAGGAAATAATAATCAATGCAAAAGAAGCAAGAGGAAATAAGACAGGATGAAAGCGGCGCCCGCATTTTTCATGATCACGTTTTGCTCTGTCGCCTTTAACCCGGAGCGTCTTCATTCCCATACACCGTTTCATCCAAAGCTGAATATAATCACGATGATTGAAATCGTTGGTTCCATACATTTTATCAAGAGATCGACATACAGTTAAAAACCCTCTTTTTTGCATGAATAGTAGCATACAAACGATGACAATGATAGTACAGAAACGACGACCATCCTCAGAACTGTATCAACTGTTGGGCACATTTAGCCAATGTATGATCAAATAATCATTTTCGGGGAGTATGTCTGTCCGTTAACTGCGCTCAGATCTCAGATTCAATCCACGTAATGTAATCCAAATTTTGTTCGTTTCTGTTCACCACCGCTTAGCGTTCATGAAAGTCCGACAAAAAAAGACTGGGTGAAACGCAGTTTGCCAAAGCGTGACGCACTAAATGAAAGAGAGGCAAGAGAAAGCAGGGGGGAAATGAAAACGAGGCAAAAGGAATGAGAACGAGACCCGGATAACCAAGACAGAATAAGACCAGGGCAAGAAGAAGCGGACAGAAATGAAAACGAGGCTTTAGGAGGCATGCGGGAATGAAAAAGAGGGAAGAAGAAAAAAAATTACAAATGAAAACAGGGCATGAGATATCAGGAAGGATCAGAACGAGGATTGATAAGACAGAAAGGATTGAAAACGTGACAAGATGAAACAAGAAAGGACAGAGGCGAGGTTGGAGGAAGCATGAAACCAATGAAAATGAGGCGTGAGGAGACAGGAAAGAAATGAAAATGAGGCTTGAGGAGACAGGGAGGAATGCAAATGAGCCGAGAGAAGACAGGGAGGAATGAAAATGAGGCGTGAGAAGACAGGAAGGAATGAAAATGAGGCTTGAGGAGACAGGAAGAATGCAAATGAGGCGAGAGAAGACAGGAAGAAATGAAATGAGGCGAGAGAGACAGGAAGCAATGAAAATTAGAGAAAAAAGGAAGGAATGAAAATGAGGCGTGAGAATACAGGAAGGAATGAAAATGAGGCGTGAGAATACAGGAAGGAATGAAAATGAGGCGCCAGAAGACAGGAAGGAATGAAAATGTGGCGTGAGAAGACAGGAAGGAATGAAAATGAGGCGCCAGAAGACAGAAAGGAATGAAAATGAGGCGTGAGAACACAGGAAAGAATGAAAATGAGGCCCAGAAGACAGGAATGAATGAAAATGAGGCGTGAGAACACAGGAAGGAATGAAAATGAGGCGCCAGAAGACAGGAAGGAATGAAAATGAGGCGTGAGAAGACAGAAAGGAATGAAAAGACAAGAGAACACGGGAAG
>JADBJO010031467.1:0-5000 GCA_016801955.1 Conus betulinus | reverse complement strand
ACACACACACACACACACACACACACACACACACACAAACACAAACACACACACACGCACGCACGCACGCACGCACGCACGCACGCACGCACGCACACACACACACACACACACACACACACACACACACACACACACACACTGCAGATCTCCGAAGAAGAATTCAAACCCTGGAGATGACATATCACCCCAAGATCTGGAATATTTCGGAGTAAGAGGAACCATTGGCCCACATGGCGACCTGGGCGCCATTGTCAGGAGTTGAAATGGAACGGACTGGTTCTAAGGTCAGCCAGGATGGCAAAAGTTAACTCTGAGGGCACAGTATTGGGCAGAAGATAAGGTAGACAGAAGAAGATGCGGATAATAATATATTAGTAAGTGAGCAGACCTTTCCCTGGCTGGCTGTCGGTGGGCTACAGAGAATGGCAACAAATGAAAGAATGTCTACCAGTAATCAGCGCTGTCTCAGTACTCGTACTTGAGGTTAATATGTAGGCAAAACAGTGCAAGTCCAACAACGAAGCGGAAAAGATATGCTCATATATCACTTCCTAAGTGGTCCCCAAATCCACAAGCCAGTTTCTTTCTATTTATTCTAAATTCGCTGTTCTACCTGTTTTTTGTAAGTTTCCTTTTTGTTTGATGGCCTCCTTTCTCCATGTAAATAATCGTAACTCTAACATTGTGAGTACTTTCTCTGCGCGACTTCCTACAGTACACGTGGTTAGGTGCTTAAGCCACAAGCCAGGTTCATCGTATTCATAAATTTGCTGTTTTATCTGCTCTGCGCAGGCTTTTTGTTTTGTTGTGTTTGTTTGCCTGTTTTTCCAGATGCAACCAATCGTAACTTTAACATTGTCAGAACTTTCTCTTCTTGTGCTTTCTGTCGTCTCTGCATGACCACAGTCCACAAGTACAGAAATGGGCTAAGAGCAGGGCCGAGTGGTAACCCAAATACCACCAACATGTCATGGGTATTGTTGAACATTGGAATACCATTTGTAGCCATCGCCGTAACAAAGCCCGAGAAAAAGCCAGCTCACGCTGTTTGTGGCCACCACTGTTCTCATCAGGTACACCGCAGAATGCACGGACCTTGATGATGAATCAAGCAGACTCCTGAATTTAGGTGTTCGTCTATAGATCACAAACTGTCCAAATATTATTATCAAGTAGATCACGAAATTGATAGTAGCAATGACATTTGACCATCGGAAATCTTGGTTAGATTTAAATGGATTAATCAATGCCATGCGGCACAGAACTGATTGACCTTGAAGTCCCCGCTGTGACAATTTCGGAAGAAATGGTATTAAGGATATTAGGGTTCCATTGCACCATGGTACTATGAAAGATGACCTCAGCAAAACTGTCCTCACTGTACGTAAGCTTTTGCCAAAGCAAACGACAATGACGTGATCCATAGTGATGAAGCCAATGATCAAGACTGACACCTCACTGGACAGATAGAACAGAAACTCGGCCACTTTGCAAAACAGGCTGTTTATCCACATCTTTTCGGAGTAAATGTACCGACGATTGAATATCTCATTGGCTACAACAACAATACTGACGTGATATCCCGAACAAGATTGGGCAAAAAGCAAATTGGCAATCATCAACAAATTGCTTTCAAACTCTCCTTTGACTGAGAATAAACTGATAAAACCAGCCAAGTTTCCTAATGTTGCGCACACACTGACCACCCAGAAGAAAATTCTGTATAGTTCAGTTGGCATCAGATTTGTACATGAACGAAGAACAGTGTTGGGAGCTGAGCAGTCTATTTTGTATGAATGTTCTGGAAGAAATTGTTCACAGCAGAACCTGTAATTTGAAGTCAAAATATATTGTATATGATTGGATCCAGATAACAAATCCAAAGGGAAATCTTCAACAGGATTAAATCTAATGTCCACCTCATGGAGATAAGGCATATTCTTAAAACCTAAAGATGCAATGACTTTAATGGCGGAAAAGGAGATATTTAAATGGTTCATCAGGGGCAAAAAACATAAACCATTCACTGTTCAGAACATTAAGATTTGTTTGTGATATATCTATCCGCATTAGTGAGTAATGAATACGTTTTGCAGGGTTATTCATTACATTCGGCCTGATTGGATTTCTTGCTAATAGTAAGGTTTTCAAATTCCGTAGCTCAAGAAAATAAGACATGTCAAAATGATTTATATGGTTGCTTTCAAGATTCACATATTGTAAGTTGAGAAGCTGTGTGCCTGATATATTAAAGATATTGCAACGAGACAGACTGAGACGAATCAGATAGATATTTTGTTTAAAATCATTCGGTGTCATCCCTGACCCTGGGGCGTCCAGGTATCGAAGCTGTGGAAAGAGATCGACAGGAAACGTGTTTATGCACAGGAAGGAGTGTCCTTGACATAGACAACCGTCAGGACAAGTCATAGCGCACATCAGTTCATCATCTCGCTGTGGGCACTGGCCCCAGCCATCACACAGATGATCTCCATGGAGACAAATTGTAGACGCCCGACACCGGAAAAACCCAGAACAACGAAACTCTTGACAGTCGTGCTCATCCTCTCCATGAATACAGTCAGAGAATCCATTGCACCGAGTGTAGACAGGAAGACAGTACAGCCACGCAGAAGTACAACGATAATGAGATTCAGGACAAAGGTCTTCAGTTTCCATCGTCTGTTGTGTAAAGTAACCAGTACCATCAAGGTTGATGTAAAATCGCTGCCCCATGTGCACATCTTTATACTGAATACAGAATGTACATGAAGCCCAGTTCTGTTGACAATCAACCTCATCAGAATCATCCACACAATCAGAGTGTTCATTACATCGTTGACTGTATAATACACACTGACCATTTGAACACCCAAAGCCTGACAATAAGGATGCTCACAAAATGACTCATCAGCATTGTCTGAACAGTCCTGTCTGAAGTCACAGACTAAAGTGTAATGTAGTGATATAACATCATCATTGCAAGTAAACATGCCATGTCCACATGAAATATTTCTTTCAGAAGGTGATAGCGTGTTGTCCTGCCCAGAGCTTGCATTCAGGAATACAAAAGTTTCAGAATGATAGAAGTTGCCACAGCTGCTATCGGGGTCACAGTACAAAAATGTGTGTGGATCACGTGACTGTGTGAACAAACCAGTAAACTTTGCCTAGTATCTAAGAAGGTGGACTGTCTTTGGGTCGGTGCTGATTTAAGGGGAAACGCACCAAATGCTGGTAATTTCATTTCGCATAACATTTCTGATGATAACGCTGCCGCCGGATCTATGTACAAACCACTTGAAGACCATTCGCCCATTTTATCAGACCTGGAAACAATGAAACTGCGAAACGATGCATAACTAAAGTGATTCATATTGTAGATTATAGTATTGTCAAGCCATTTACGGAATTTACTATACATGAAATGTCCCAAGCACAAGCCCGAAGTGTAACCCAAAATTACGAAAAAGAGAAAATATTTTGAAAGATCTGTAGGGATTCTTCCAATTCATTTCTAGTTTTTACAGAAGCTATTTGCTGACCATATTTCTGACATTCACTGGCCATAAGTACAGTATGTGGAACGTCTGATACAAGTAGTTTGAAGCATTTGTTAGTTGAAGCCACCATCCCCTGACACCCAGGGCTACTAAAGGGACAGTGCTCTGTTTCATCCCGTCCATCTTCACACTCTGTCTTTAGATTGCACCACAGAAAGAGATGAAAGTTCGAGTAATTAGTCACGGAGCAGTTGAACAACCCACTGGGCAATTTATAAAGGCGTTCAGAGACCGGGAGAACAGAAAAGGACATTTTGAGAAACCTCAGACTGGAATGCTTGTTAGTGAAGTGAACTCTGAAATATGAAGCCAGAAACATAGACGCTGGTGTGGAACGTTCAGTACAAATACGAGCACCGTATTCTTGAGATGCATTGTGTTTCTTGTATGTCACTTGTATCTTACCTCTACCAAGACAAGTCTCGAGTATATATGATTGCAAAACGCTCACCATGACGACATATACAGAATGCAATGTCAGGTCTGTACTGAAGTGAATACGCTTATTCGTGTATGGTACAGCTATATATTGGCAGTGTTCTGTCCTGAATTTTATAAATAAATTATTAAATTTAGTTGTTTGAATCTTGATTGTAGCCGTTGGCGTGTTTTCTGATCATAATCCACATTGAATTTACAGATGACACCCAAAACATATCTTGAAGAATTCGATAATCACTTTTCAAACTTAGATTCATGACACCTGTTCGCTTTAACATTATAGAAACTGTCCACATTTTCCTGTCAGTGTAGCCATACCAGAACGGCAAGTGTTGAACGTGAGCACGCCATACATACCCTGTGTCACCTTCACGTGCAGGTTACAGAAATCAGTGGAACCGCCACACTTCCCATATACTGCTCCCTGGTTTGCTGTAAACTGTTTCACATTGATGCTATCACAATCAGATTCATTTCTCGGTAGAAATGTTGTACGTGTGTTGTTTTGTTTCATGAGAAAGTCCACACCAGGACAAATGTCACACCAATCTTGTGAGGAACGAATGTTGTGTCCATATTGGTGTAGTGATTTGTGGCAGATTCTGCAAATAAAACGAGCCCAGTGTTACCTCAGATGGATCAGACAAACCCACCACCAGCGCATATTTTGTTAGTCTTTGTTTACTCTACTGGGGACACAACTGACCGCAGTTTTCATGCATTTTAACCTGCTTGCCATCATGACACAATAGTTTCCGTTGTATTCAACTCTTAGCCACTTTGTTCCCTGTGTTTTCCTCTGCTACCCAGGCTTGTGTATGGCTGTATAGATGGCTTGACTTTTAATCTATCCTATGCTTTCTTCCCTTCGTCTTCCTTCCTCATCCTCCCCCTCGCCCTGTCCCCCCCCCCCCCCCCCCCCCCCAACCCCGCACCCCTTCACTTCGCTCACTTTTTTTCAAATGTACAAAGAACTGCTGTTGAAATGATGTT
>JADBJO010031466.1:0-16712 GCA_016801955.1 Conus betulinus | reverse complement strand
GTGTATGTCACCAGGAAGGTGACAGTGTGGTAATTTTTTCAGTGTCAGTGTATGTCACCAGGAGGTGACTAAGTTGTCATATTTGTCAGTGTATGTCACCAGGAAGGTGACAATGTTGTCATGTCAATCAGTGTATGTCTCCAGGAAGGTGACAATGTTGTCATGTCATATGTAGGATTCAGTGTATGTCACCCAGGAGGTGACAATGATGTCATGCCAGTCGGTGTATATCAGTAGGAAGGTGACAGTGTGGTTATTTATTTCAGTGTATGTCACCAGGGAGGTGACTATGTTGTCATATTTGTCAGTGTATGTCACCAGGAAGGTGACAATGACAATGTTGTCATTTATTTCAGTGTATGTCACCAGGAAGGTGAGAATGTTGTCATTTATTCCAGTGTATGTTACCAGGGTGGTGAAAAAAATTGTCATGTCAATCGGTGTATGTCACCAGGAAGGTGACAGTGTTGGCATTTATTTCAGTGTATGTCACCAGGGAGGTGACAATGTTGTCACGTCTGTCAGTGTATGTATGCACCAGGAAGGTGACAATGTTGTCATTTATTTCAGTGTATGTCACCAGGGAGGTGACAGTGTTGTCACGTCTGTTAGTGTATGTCACCACGAAGGTGACAATGTTGTGATTTATTTTAGTGTATGTCACCAGGGAGGTGACAATGTTGTCATGTCAGTCAATGTATGTCACCAGGAAGGTGACAATGTTGTCATTTTTTTCAGTGTATGTCACCAGGGTGGTGAGAATGTTGTCATGTCAATCAGTGTATGTCACCAGAAAGGTGACAATGTTGTCATTTAATTCAGTGTATGTTAACCAGGGAGGTGACAATGATGTCATGTCAGTCAGTGTATGTCACCAGGAAGGTGACAATGATGTCATTTAATTCAGTGTATGTCACCAGGGAGGTGACAATGATGTCATGTCAGTCAGTGTATGTCACCAGGGAGGTGACATGTTGTCATTTAATTCAGTGTATGTCACCAGGGAGGTGACAATGTTGTCATGTGCGTCAGTGTATGTCACCAGGAAGGTGACAATGTTGTTTATTTAATTCAATTGAATCAATGTATGTCACCAGGGAGGTGACAATGTTGTCATGTAAGTCAGTGTATGTCACCAGGAAGGTGACAATGTTGTCATTTATTTCAGTGTATGTCAACAGGGAGGTGACAGTGTTGTCATGTCTGTCAGTGTCAGTGTATGTCACCAGGAAGGTGACAATGTTGTGATTTATTTTAGTGTATGTCACCAGGGAGGTGACAATTTTGTTATGTCAGTCAGTGTATGTCACCAGGAAGGTGACAGTGTGGTAATTTATTTCATGTATGTCACCAGGGAGGTGACAATGATGTCATGTCAGTCGTGTATGTCACCAGGAAGGTGACAATGTTGTCATTTATTTCAGTGTATGTCACCAGGGAGGTGACAATGTTGTCATACCTGTCAGTGTATGTCACCAGGAAGATGACAATGTTGTCATTTATTTCAGTGTATGTCACCAGGGTGGTGACAATGTTGTCATGTCAGTGTATGTCAGGGTGGTGATGTCACCAGGGACCAGGAAGGTGACAATGTTGTCATTTAATTCAGTGTATGTCACCAGGGAGGTGACAATGTTGTCATGTGCGTCAGTGTGTGTCACCAGGAAGGTGACAATGTTGTTTATTTAATTCATGTATGTCACCAGGGAGGTGACAACGTTGTCATGTAAGTCAGTGTATGTCACCAGGAAGGTGACAATGTTGGTTTTTTATTTCAGTGTATGTCACCAGGAAGGTGACACTGTTGTCATGTCATGTCAGTGTATGTCACCAGGAAGGTGACAATGTTGGTATTTATTTCAGTGTATGTCACCAGGGAGGTGACAATGTTGTCATGTCTGTCAGTGTATGTCACCAGGAAGGTGACAATGTTGGGATTTATTTTAGTGTATGTCACCAGGGAGGTGACAGTGTTGTTCAGTGTGTCAGTCAGAGTATGTCACCAGGAAGGTGACAGTGTGTGTAATTCATCAGTGTATGTCACCAGGGAGGGTGACTATGTTGTCATATTTGTCAGTGTATGTCTCCAGGAAGATGACAATGTTGTCATTTAATTTAGTGTAGGTCACCAGGGAAGTGAAAATGATGTCATGTCAGTGAGTGTATGTCACCAGGAAGGTGACAGTGATGTCATTTAATTCAGTGTATGTGACTGGAGGTGGAGAATGTTGTCATGTCAGTCAGTGTATGTCACCAGGTAGGTGACAATGTTGTCATTTAATTCAGTGTATGTCACCAGGGAGGTGACAGTGTTGTCATGTCAGTGTATCATGTACGTCACCAGGAAGGTGACAATGTTGTCATCTAATTCAGTGTATGTCACCAGGGAGGTGACTATGTTGTCCTGTGCGTCAGTGTATGTCACCAAGAAGGTGACAATGCTGTCATTTAATTCAGTGATGTCACCAGGAGGTGACAGTGTTGTCATGTAAGTCAGTGTATGTCACCAGGAAGGTGACAATGTTGTCATTTATTTCAGTGTATGTCACCAGGGAGATGACAATGTTGTCATGTCTGTCAGTGTATGTCACCAGGACGGTGACAATGTGGTGATTTATTTCAGTGTATGTCACCTGTCAGGTGACAATGATGTCATGTCAGTCGGTGTATGTCACCAGGAAGGTGACAGTGTGGTAATTTATTTCAGTGTATGTCACCAGGGAGGTATGTCTATTTTGTCATATCTGTCAGTGTATGTCACCAGGAAGGTGACAATGTTGTCATTTATTCAGTGTATGTTACCAAGGTGGTAAGAATGTTGTCATGTAACTCAGTGTATGTCACCAGGAAGGTGACAATGATGTCATATCTGTCAGTGTATATCACCAGGAAGGTGACAATATGTCATTTATTTCAGTGTATGTCACCATTGAGGTGACAATGATGTCATGTCAGTCAGTGTATGTCATCAGGAAGGTGACAATGTTGTCACTGTATTTCAGTGTATGTAACAGATAAAATGCTATCTGAACACATGGAGATAAGTGACTCTTCATTCTTTTTTTGTACTGTCCTAAATGTTAAATGTTATTTGTTGTTTGCCTGAAGAAGACCCAAGAGGTCCAAATGCATTGTCTTGTCCTGTTATTTGTTTGTCAATGTCCTTGACGGTAACTACCTCCCTCTCTTTCTGATTTTTTTTTTTTTTTTTTTTTTTTTTTTTTTTTGGTGGGGGGGGGGGGGGGGGGGGGGGGGGTATTTCATTGATGAGATGTAGAAAATTTCATTCCACAGATTACTTTTTGTTGAAACTTTTGCATGTGAAAGGAGTGGCTGAATTTCACATTATGTTTCTTTATGTTTTGACAGAAAAATAAAAGAAAATTGGTAGCCATTTGGTACGGGCCTTTGTAGATGTTCACTCACCTTCACTTCCGTTTGCATGCAGGTGAACCTGTCGAAGGGAGTACTGGAGAAATGTGTGAATGAGACGTGCATCACAGGGCCAGGCACTCTGCTGCTGGAGTTGGCGTGCTGTCACCTCTCTTGTCTGACCCGGTGTACGAGTTCTACACAGAACATGCTGTCAGAACGCTGTGGAAGTACTGGTCTAGCATGACAGGCTGTGGGGTAAGTTGCCAGTGCAATTATATTTTTATTAACCTTTTACCACCCCAATCTAACATGTACCAAACCATCCAGTCAACTTTCTAAAGCAGCTGACGAACTCATGAAAAAAAGGAAAAAATTAGTAGTATATCTAGGCACCGCAGGTCAAAATTTCCTACCAGTCAGAAAGACATAAAGCCTACATGAATTGAAAAAAAGAGAGTGATACAAACACACAACAGAAAATCTTTTGATTTGATCTTTATTAGAACCAGAGATATTAGCATCAACCTGCAGACAAAATTCTCCACTTTTCTGCCATTTTTGCCAAGTTTGAAAATCTGTCATATTTGAGCAACTCTTTATTGTCAAACTAATTCACTGAACAGCTTCAGGATTACAGGATCATTTCTTGCTATTGTGTAGATGAAGTTTATTTGATTTGAAGCTTATATCTGTGTACATGTTTGCATACCATAAGGCCAAAGTTGTTGAATTTCTCATCAAAATGGCAAAATAGGCAAAAAGTGTGCTAAAAAATTTGAACAATTGTAGAATCCATATAAATTTTTATCTTCTGATTTAAAACATTTAAACTGCAATGTGTTCAGCTGATGGTGATCTTTAAAATAACACTTCAGAAGTATATATTTATTACATATTACATTTTACCACCACCACAAAAACCTCCTCCCTGCCCTCCACCTCCCCTCCCCCTCCTCCCACCCTGGCTTTCCTGTTCGTCCCCCCCCAGTTCCAGCATTGCACAGATGATCCATCTCTTGCCTGCCTACCACCAGTCAGCACATAAGACATGTCAACAATCTTCAGTGAGTCAGGAGTTCACAGTCACAGAAAACACAGGCATTTGTGAGCCTCATATTCTCTGCGAATGCTCATCAGTTGATCTGTTGGCAGTGTCCAATATCTTCCTGAGATGGTTGTCCTAGTCAAGCCAGTGGTAATGACAAACCATCAGTGGATCTGTTGGCAATGTCCAAAATCTTCCCCTGATAGTTGTCCTAGTCAAGCCAGTGGTAATGACAAACCATCAGTGGATCTGTTGGCAATATCCAAAATCTTCCCGTGATAGTTGTCCTAGTCAAGCCAGTGGTAATGACAAACCTGGCATCAACTCTTGCATTTTTAGAAGGCTGAAGCCATTTAAAGATTGTTCTTTTCTTGTGGCTTTGGGACATGAAAGTGATGACTGCCTTGGAGTCGCTGATGGTAACCAGCGCTTAACCAGCATAAAAAAAATCATTTTTCATACCCCACTGCTACAGGGATGCCAGGGCCTAGTGTCTTTGAAATTCAGACTGAAATCTGGAACTTCAATCTGCATGTCTTCCTCCTTGACCATGAAATTGTCTACAGGCCGTAAAATTTCTTGTCTTCTTCCTTGTCCAGTTGCCAGAGAAAGGCATGTTTCAAATCAGCAAACCCAGTATCATGTAGACACTGGACACGGACTCACATGTAGATGCACCGACTCATATTCAGGGGGCAAACAACAGGAAAAAACAGCATCACCGCAGTTAAAAGTTATTACTGTAATAGGTAATCCGGTCCATCTAGCATCCTCTAGCACTCTTCCTTACCACATGCATGTACACAGATAAATCACTCTATGCATACTGCAGACAAGGAAATGTGGAAAGAAGCATATAAATGATTCATGTTTAGTTATTCATCAGTTTAAATCTAGATAAATGAAATAACTAAATGAATAGGAGCTGGTGTAACATTTTCTTGATTATTGTATAATCTTGGAAAAAAGTTTGGGGGGGGGGGGGGGGAGGGGCTGATCTGTGAAGCATTTATTTATTCATTTATTCACTTTTTTAAAAAAATTCTTATTTGTTATTCAAATGATTTTCAATACCAACAGCAGTGTGAATACAGAATCTCTTCCATGAACATGATCCTTTAGTTTGTGCTCGACGCATTTACAAGCACATTGGTTAACTCCCTGTGTGTTTCATGATTCTAACTTTGTAAGCCCATTATTTGTAAAATACAAGTCATCCAAACCTAAAATTAATTAACATAACAACTGAATCTATTAAAAACGATCTCTGACTTGCCATGTTATTATGCTGATTGGAATATTAGCAATTCGACCACAAAGGATCAACTCTGAACAAAGCACGAGTGTTAGCAACTTGCAACTTGTGACAGAAGCACTGTCGATCATAGTACGAGTTTAAGCAGAACAGAGGACATGATTCATAAACTAATGAAATTGACTGCTGTTATGCGTGCTATTTTTGCTTATAATATGGTTTGATATCACTTTTTATTGTCGATACTTACCAATGGCTTCGAATAGCACCAAACATGGTGTGCACCTCGCTCGCTGGTTGAACGCTCCGGCATTTTTACCACAGCCAAAGTTGGTTAACCAATGACTATTGCTCTTTTAAGGGGAAGCTGTGCTTCCCCATGACATCAAAGAGAAAATGACCAATCAAGTTAGAAAGAGTAAAAATAGTTCTTTCCAAAGGATATAAGCTTCGCATAGTTCGTGCAATATTTGAGGTAGAAATTTTACTTCGAAGTTTTCAGTAGAAATGTTTAAACACTTCCTATCATCAAAATTAACATAATTTTATCATATTGAAGGAAAATAACCAAGGAATGAAAATTAACATAATTTATATCATATTGAGGAAAAATAACCAAGGAATAAACTCTGTGATATTTTAAAGTGTGTATCCTGAATAGGGTGGCGAAGCTGAGATCATGAATTGACCTACCCATTTTTCCGACTGCCAAGTATCGGCAATGTGCAGCTGGTCAGCACCAATTACCAGTGTATTTTAAAAAATCATAAGAAAGACTCACTCATCATTACGCATACAGACAATATACACCATTCATTAGAGAAATGTTTCACCATTAATTAATAAGCAGTTACTTTCAAAACAATGCATACACAAACTACGGAGCATTTGCAATGTGAAAACCATGAAAACATGAGGATCAGAGCAGTCCGGGTTAGAGTTTTTGCCTTAGGCTGCCGGTACCTACTGTATCTGCCAAACATGAACAAGTGAATCACAAGACAAAACATGACTTGTTTCAACCTCTTAGGTCTTCTTCAGGCAAAATAAAGAACATTCAGGACAGCAAATCTGAAGAATGAGCGGTCATTTATCTCACTGAATTCAGTGTAGGATGGGCATTAAATCAACGCCCATCTTGTGCTGAATTCAATCAATGCCCATCTTGTGCTGAATTCAATCAATGCCCATCTTGTGCCAAAATCAGTGAGATAAGTGACTGCTCATTCTTCATTTTTTGTTGTCCTGAATGTTTGTTTATCTTGCCTGAAGAAGACCTAAGAGGTCAAAACGTGTTGTGTTTTTCGTCTTGTGGTTGTACATGTTTGGCAGATACTGTACTTTTTTTTTTTTTAAAAGATTTGTCTAGATCTCCACCTGCAGTCACCTCATTGTCAAACTACTATGAAAATGGTGTGAAAAAAAAAAAACTGCAAATCCAAATTGCATCACATTTTAAAAAAAAAGCTTTAAGCAGACTCTGTTCATGTGCTGTTTATAACTGGCCTCTTACTGTTTATGCCAGTCACAGGGTGAAAAAAATGATGTCTGTCTCTGTGTTGTTAAAACTGATTACTCATTGTTTATACTGATGAAAAATGATGTGGTTTTTTTTTTTTGTTTTTTTTTGTGTGTTTTTTTTAAAGAGACTACATACTGTTGATGAATGTCACAAGGTGAAGAAAAAGGCTTTAAAACTTTTTTTCAGATTGTTAGGAAGCACATAGTAAATGACATCTGCAAGAACTGAAGCAAACAGTTTAGAATTTCATGTCTCCACACACAAGCCATCCAAAATAACTTCCATGGAAATGAAATGGAGAGTCGCCCTCGATGGGTGGATACGGATGGATAGGTGGTTTAAAAAGGTCACAGATATCCAAGATTTTTAATACATGACCCATGCATTTTGGTGCAGGAGACTCTGTTAATTTTTTTTTTAATTGTTCAATTATTTAGCCATCTAGCTGTAAACCTGGCACATTATGGTTCCATGGCTTAGCTTATGTAGTGTGCATGGCTTAGTCACTGAGCTTCCAAATGCTTCACTGTTGGCTTAGCATGGTATGATTTCATTGACATTGTTACACTTCTGCATCTTGTGATGGAATGCTTTGCCAAAAAACAAAAACTGGAAGGAAAAAAAAAAAAACTGCTTCTTAGACTTACTGGCAACTTAAATAAAAATCCATTGTAGATCTGTAGGCAGCAGCCTTGTTTCATCATCAAAACATTGCCAAGTTCAGTAAGAAAAAAGAGAAAAGAGAAGACAAATCTGTAAGATAATCACGATGTTGCTGGTTTGTTGATTGGTTTTGTCATTGGCCATTTTGATTTATTTGTAGGTCTAGCCAACCACACAGCTCATATCAAGGCTGTCATTCTGCTTAAGATGGAAAAACAAGACTGCACAAGCAGAGTGAAAATTGTGATTAAAATCTACAGTTGTGAATAAAATGAAATAAAAGCAAAAAAAAATGAACCACTGAACTCCACGCAGTGTCACCTGTTATGTGTCAGCTCATGACTGATGTTGGGTGTTACCAGCAGACTGCAGTGCTGGAGCTGTGGCAGGATGAGCTGGGTGTAGCTGTGGTATTGGGGAGTTGCGAAGAGTTGCATGGGAGTTATGTCACTGAAGAGCCTGGATGACGAGACAGAAAAAGCAAATGAGGAAACAGAAATGAGAAAAGAACAAAAGGAAATAGGAACGAACTAATAGGGTATGGCATACTGATGCAGTGTGTGTGTGTGTGTGTGTGTGTGTGTGTGTGTGGTTAAGTCAGGGTAAGTGCAAAACCCTGCTGGTCAAGTTATTTTTGTTCACTGATTTTCTAATGGGCAAGTGAAAAGCAAGATTACTGTCTAGCCCTGCTCATATTCTTCTCATACATGCAAAAATATCATATGTACTGTTTATTTGGAACAAACATGTTTTTTAAGTCCGTCTTGAATGTGGTGAGAGAATGTGATTTTCCAAGTGACTGAAGTAATTTGTTCCATGTAGCTGAGGCTTTACAAAAGAAGTACTTTTTGCTCTTTGTTTATTTTTCAGTGTGGCCAGTTGCAGGAGATGAGTGCCAGAGGAACTAATGTGAACATGTGTAGATGGGATGTAATTCAGACAGATGGTCTGATGTTGAAGAAAGTGTGTGTATGGGATGTCATTCAGACAGATGGTCTGATGTTGAAGAAAGTGTGTCGATGGGATGTCATTCAGACAGATGGTCTGATGCTGAACAAAGTGTGTAGATGGGATGTCATTCAGACAGATGGTCTGATGTTGAACAAAGTGTGTAGATGGGATGTCATTCAGACAGATGGTCTGATGTTGAACAAAGTGTGTAGATGGGATGTCATTCAGACAGATGGTCTGATGTTGAAGAAAGTGTGTAGATGGGATGTCATTCAGACAGATGGTCTGATGTTGAACAAAGTGTAGATGGGATGTCATTCAGACAGATGGTCTGATGTTGAACCTGAGATGACAGACAGGAGAGTGTGGAAAATGTGTAGTGGACACTGTGACAGATTGGCCGCCAGTCAGTGATTGCATGTAGTGGTGTTGCATGTTCAGACTTGGAGGATCTAAAAGACTGGTTGAACAGCACTGTTTGGAAGTCTGTGAAGGTGGTGTTCAGGAAGGCTGGCAAGAAGAGAGTTACATTATGTATTTCAGGAGATGCAAAGGCATGGACTCCAAAGTGTTGGTCACATTTGAAACAAGGGTGCCTGTGGATATGTCTGAAGCCTGAATTCAGGCAAGTTGATGTAGATTCAGGCAGATTATTGTTTGAAGAAAATAGTCTGTAAGATGAAGCCAGGCTTTAAAATAGATGTTGTGTATCTTTATATGGCCCAGTTGTCTCAGTTTTTCAGGCAAGACTTCACACCACACAATGCACTCATGTTGAAGTTTGCAAAGACCTGAAACTAGATGTATTGGCATATCCATAAATGCTAAGAGACATGGTTTTTTTTGGAAAAATAGGATGTCTCAAAATTATGTGTCAATAACCAGCCACTTTTTATTTATATTATTTATATCCATGCTGTCTCCATGTGTGTATGGGTTTTAGAGGATGCACGTTGCATGTGTTGAGAAAGAAATGTTCAGTTTGTTTCCTTTTTTTCCAGGAAAAGAGCCTTAATTAACCCTCTTGCATATGTTTCGCCTGCATTCGGCCGCTCTGTTCGTCTCCCCGAGTGTTCGTTACAGCCACAACTGGCTGCACGTGCTGCATTAGTTTCCCTCACACACTGCGACCTCGTTTCAAGTCAAGGCCGGCCAAAAGAAATAGGCATTCCCTGAGACGTGTCCAGTGAAATCTTAGCAGTAGTATGGGGTGTGGGAAACAATTCATTCACAAGACTAGGGTTGTGAACTGACCGCATTCCATTGATTTCTCAAAAAAAATATAAATACTAGGAACAGTTTTGGGCTGAAAAAAATGCAAATGCAAAATGATTAAACTATTCCACAAGTGAACTTGATGATGGTGTGGAAGAATGTTTGTGCTGTTGAAGTTGCCAACATTGTTACTCATCGCAGTCTTTCTCACTGTTTTTCAGGCCATGTGATCAACATCCAGACAGGGGAATGGGTGAACAAAAGGAGTGTTCTGAGGGCTGGCATGGACTCCTTTTACAAATACCTCATCAAGGGCAGACGCTTTCATAGCAGTCCATATGCTGACACACCTCGCCTTTGAAACGCCATGGTGCATGCCATTCCATGTGATTCATGATTCAACATTTCATTTTCCATATATTATGAAACTGATTTTTTTTTTAAATGGGAATATATCATCTGCAGTGTAGCAGAAAGCAAAGGTCGGTGAGAAGTGGACAGTAAAATGGTTAAACATTTAATTCAGACATAAGATATAAAACCTAGTATATCATTTAAACTATAGTAAAGAACTTGCTACAAAGATAAAACATCATACATCACATTTACACCACAGTGAAAAACTTCCTGCAAAGATGTGATGATAGCTGAGGTTCATATGACATTTGGCATGAGCATTTACGTGCAAACTGTATGGAGACCTTGTTCTGAGATGTTTCAACTAATGTAACTTAAAATTTTTTCTTTAATGAGATCAATATTTTTCATATGATCAATATTTTTGATGTGATCAAATTTAGATGTGGACTGTGATAATACAATGTTGAGATCAGTATTCAATATTCTAGAAAAGGCTTTTCTTCACTTTGACCAACCTTCTCTTTAAAGGTTTGAATTTGAATCATAGTTTTTAATTTGCACTTGACAGGTGTCCCCCTGGCTAGGCTAGACTACTCCATGAATAGTGGCCATGGTCAGGGCTGCCTGTCTCAGCGGTGTTCTCTTCATCACTGCATGGCTTGGTGTCCATTTCTCTTCCTCTGTTGTTGGTTTATGTGCTGTGGCTCCATGGCTTAGCTGAATTGATGCAACTTTCATGAAGTACATTGTGCAGCTTTTAAGGATGCTAACTTTTTGGGCAACGTTGCCTGAGGAAGGATACTCTGACTCATGCTAGTTCCATGACTCTGCTATTACTGCTGTCTGTAGGCCGCTGTGGCAGATGGATGAATTATCCCCTTCCCCCCCCTTGAGAATTGGCTGAATTAGTAGCACTGAAATCTACAGCTTTGCAAAAAAAGTCACCGTGCCTCATGAGAGAGTTGTTCAGTTGTCTGGGCTGCCCTCTCAGATAACCCCGTATGCTTGCATTTTGTTTGCTGTTCAGAGAGGTCGGCCTGCTTTGTGCACATGGCCTAAGCCCGCAGCGAACCACCTGGTTGCCAGCTGTGTGTGGCAGACAGCCTGCAGCGAACCATCTGGTTGTCAGCTGTGTGTGGCAGACAGCCCGCAGCGAACCATCTGGTTGTCAGCTGTGTGTGGCAGACGGCCTGCAGCGAACCACCTGGTTGTCAGCTGTGTGTGGCAGACAGCCTGCAGCGAACCACCTGGTTGTCAGCTGTGTGTGGCAGACAGCCCGCAGCGAACCATGTGGTTGTCAGCTGTGTGTGGCAGACAGCCTGCAGCGAACCACCTGGTTGTCAGCTGTGTGTGGCAGACAGCCCGCAGCGAACCCACCTGGTTGTCAGCTGTGTGTGGCAGACAGCCCGCAGCGAACCACTGGTTGTCAGTTGTGTGTGGCAGACAGCCCGCCGCGAACCATGTGGTTGTCAGCTGTGTGTGGCAGACAGCCCGCAGCGAACCATCTGGTTGTCAGCTGTGTGTGGCAGACAGCCCGCAGCGAACCATGTGGTTGTCAGCTGTGTGTGGCAGACAGCCCGCAGCGAACCATGTGGTTGTCAGCTGTGTGTGGCAGACGGCCCGCAGCGAACCATGTGGTTGTCAGCTGTGTGTGGCAGACGGCCCGCAGCGAACCATGTGGTTGTCAGCTGTGTGTGGCAGACAGCCAGCCTGCAGCGAACCATCTGGTTGCCAGCTGTGTGTGGCAGACAGCCCGCAGCGAACCATCTGGTTGTCAGCTGTGTGTGGCAGACAGCCCGCAGCGAACCATGTGGTTGTCAGTTGCGTGTGGCAGACTGCCCGCAGTGTGTGTGGCAGACAGCTCACAGCGAACCATCTGGTTGTCAGCTGTCTGTGGCAGCAGACAGCCAGCCTGTGAAGGAGAGACAAACACATCAGCAGGAAGTAGTTAATGCCTTCTGCACTTGCCAGCTAACTGTAATAGTGAAAGGCAAGATGCTGGTTTCTCCCCTTTCTCCCCACTCTACCCACCAGTCTTCCGGCTGAGACAGTCAGCCAAGGTTCTGTGGGGAAGTATGTCATTCAGGCATGTCAGCAGTCCCATGGCAGCAGGGGAATGGTTTCCGACCAAAGAATTGCACTTCATTGGGCCAAGAAAGGAAAATGTGTCATACTGTGGTGACACACTGTCCTAGGGGAGAACAACCCGTCTTTCAGTCTGTTGTGATGTTGAAGTCGCACAGTGCAATATTCAAGTCACAGGATTGTGAGGTCTGGTTCTTTGAAGCTGTTTGCATGTTTTATTCCATGAGATATTGACTGTGGTCAAGTTCAGTTTAATTACACATACATTACTGTGGTGCAGGCGTAGGTAGGCAGGAGTTATATTCCTGTACTAAAGGAAACATGATTCCAGATTTGGTCCAAGTGCAAAATAAGAGCAATGGCTCTGTCAACCTCAACATTAAGACTGATGTTTTGGGGGGGGGGGGGGCCGAAAAAAAAATCTTGCTGTGCTTGTCTGGCAGTGGGAAGGCCCTGGTCATATTGTTGCCGATAATGATTGAGGGATTGTATAGTGTGGTCGGATGAATGGTGGCCATGTGTGGAAATTGGTAATGAGCAGAAGCTTCTGGAAAGCGTGTATTGGTATTGCAAAGGAATCTTGACTCTCAAGTATGTTCATTGATGTTCATTGGTGACTGTTTTTCCTCCACCTTGGTTCAGGTCAGTTGTTTTTTTATGGTATGTCTGGTAAAATGTCTGTGTTATTGACCATGGCTTTTAGAAAGAGTTATACTGCTGTCTCTGCTGTGCCAAAGCAATAATGGTTTTCACCATGTTGATGGATGCTCTGTGGATGTGGAAGTCATTCATGCTAAAATGAACTACAAACATGAAACTGCAGAAAGATTTGTTGTCTGATTTTTGACTTGTCAGAATATGATTCATGTGCAAGCCACCCACTATTCCCAACTCTCCTGGTTACATTGTTTACTGCTGTGACCTGAACACACTCCATCCTGTCCTGGTCTCTTCACAAAATGCATGCAAGACATGACCTGGTGAGCTGAGTTACAAGCTGGATGTGAGTTCAGTTCACAGCAACTGAGTATATAAGCAAAATACCCAGTAGGGTTGGTGGTCGGGGGATGGTGGATGGCACACACACACAAATCATTTCTCAGTCCTCTTGCCTTGCATCCTGTCCTGTTCTGTTCTTTTCACAAAATGCATGCAAGACATGACCTGGTGAGCTGAGTTACAAGTTGGGAGTGAGTTCAGTTCACAGCAACTGAGGTATATAAGCAAAATACCCAGTAGGGTTGGTGGTCGGGGATGGGGGATGGCACACACAAATATCAATCCATGCAAAAGGGAACTCAACAATTTCCAAAACACTGACTTTCCTTTTTTAATGTTGCACCATAAGACAAAGTAGTTTCAAAAGACATATACACACTTTTTTTAATCTTGCACCATAAGACAAAGTAGTTGCAAAGGCCACATGACGCATACACGCAGGCACAGTTGCAACTTCAGACTGTACACTTTTAACATTCAAACTGCAATGTCACTGTCTCCATGCTATTGAAAAACAATTGATTCATTTTCAAAGAAAGTTAATACCCCTCTGTCATTTACATGCCCCTCTGTCATTTACTTATCTGTATTACGCACTAAACTCAAAACCTTATTTTTCTTTTCGATTTTTGCTTATTCATTAATTTGGTGAAAGATTACCAATGAAATGATCTTTGAGGTTATCGTTATGTCATTATGTTGAACTTGGCTAGCAAGCTCATGCCTTTGTAGAATAGGAACTTCTGATCAAGAAAATACAGAAACAAATCTTTCTGTTAGTAAAAGAAGCTATAGCATAGTGAAAATAGCCATTACAACAGGTTCCTGTGCGAACTTCCATTGCTTGCAAACGCCACTAAAGTGCAGGGCATGCCGGTGACCCCCTAACAACAATTAACATTCATGTCGAAACCAGTCCTCTTTGGAGCAGACTAACTCACAAAAAACTTACCAGGTGTAGAGCCTTGACTGCCAGCACAGTGCAAGATCATGCAGTTGATTCCTTGCCTACTTTCTTGACATTCTTCGTCTCCCATTCCATATGACACCTTTCCGTTTCTTCCTAATTAGAGCAAACTCCCTCCACAGAGAACAACACTTTTTACTGAAGGACAAAGACCGCCCTTGATGAGCAGAAATTCAAAGAAGCTTGCAAGTCATGGCTGGAGAAGACAGGTGCCCTCAACATGGAGAAAGACACATAGAAACTGTGGAATCTGACAGAGGTCCTCAATGATGAACAGTACCTTGCACCAAAAGCAGCAGCTCTCCTGAAAGACGACGGCCAGACTTACACTGGGAGAAAGGCAGCTGCCCTGGTCGCAGACCATTTTTGACAACAACAGCTCTCTGGATGTGTCCAGGGAGAAGACTGTTGACATCTGAATGAAAATCAAGAGGGGACTGAGAAAGCAGGCACCGACTCCTACCCAGTATGACCTCCAGACTCGCCATCCACGAGCTGAACTGTGCTATCAAGGAGCTGAAAATGAAAAAATCGCCAGGCAAGGAGAGGATAATCAATGAAATATGTCATGTCACCTGGAGATTATACCAAAAAGAAACTTTTGGACATTTTCAATCAGTCCTGGGACACTGGGGTGTTTCCAACAAGCTGCAAAGAGGCCCTCATAGTTCACACCCTTATGAGAGGGAAAAACAAACACAGCAAGAACAGCTACCATCTTATTAGGCTCCTAACTAGCCTCTACAAAAACTATGGAACGTATTATCAACCCGCAGCTTATAGTTCCCATCCTTATGGGGAAAAACAAACACAGCAAGAACAGCTATGATCTTATTAGGCTCCTAACTTGCCTCTGCAAAACTATGGAGCGTATTATCAACCCGCAGCTCCAGTGCCACCTAGAAAAGTATGGGCCCCTCAGACCTTCACAGTCGGGCTTGAGAAAGAACAGGAGCACCGAGGACCACATCACAGTGTTCACACACGACAAGACAGCTTCCAACAGAAGATGAGGATACTTGCCGTCTTTGTTGATCTTACCAAGATATTCAAAAGGAAGTATGCCTGGAGCCGGAGCTACCTGTTCAACAGGTCAGCCCAAGTCCAGCTGGATGGTTACACTAGTCTCCCATTAAACATCAGAGAGGGAGTATCCCAGGGAGGAGCTGAGAGAGTATCCCAGGGAGGAGTCATCTTGCTGATCCTGTTGACCATCTTCATCGACGATGTTACTGACCGACCGTCCTCCCATACTCCCTGGGCACTGGATGCAGACGACCTTGCTGTCTGGACCAAAGCAAGCATGTGAGCACTGCAAGAATCAGGATGCAGGAGGCCCTGAACCATATCTCAGACTGGGTGAGAGAGAGGCTTGTCACCACCAACAGACCAAACACTGAAGCCACCTGCTTCTCCCTCTTACCCAAGAGAGAAAGAGTTCACCCTATGTATCAGCTGGCAAGAAATTCCCCAGCAGGTCACCCCAGTGTATCTTGGAATGAAAGTGGACTGAAAAACAAATCTGGTCCATGCAGATCAGCACCATACATAGCAGAAGCCTCAAGAAAAATGGCCCTGATGAAGAAACTTGCAGGAACAAAATGGGGAGTCAGCATGAAAGTCCTAAAGCATGTGTACACAGCAACTGTCAGACCCCCTTATGGAGGCATGAAAACTACTCCAATACCAACCATGGAAAAGACAACGGGCATTATCTCACGTAAGGAGAGACAAGAAAAACTACTGTGGCAAAATGAGAAAATCAAGACTACCTTCCCATCCCCTACACAGACCTGTTTATCCATATAATTTTGTTATATTTTGCGCACATATTCGTTGGAAATATGATGAATACAACAAACATCAAGAAAAATTCTGGCAACAAGGTTGTTGAGGGGTAACTGCACTTGCAGAGTCTGACCATGACAGAGGCTTTCACTAATGAACAACAACTCTTGCTAACTTCTGTGCACAAAATAAACGTTAGGAAGTATCTGTTGCTTCAAACATTGAAAACTCCAGTGAAAACATGAGCTTGTGCTAAAGCATGCTGATGAACCCTCCACCTCCTGCTTTTAAAAAATTTGGAATTTTGTACGCACTGTAGTAAATGTGCTCTGTTTTTGTTGAAAAGTACGCCAAGAGCTGTTTTAGGGTGAACAGCTCTGATAGTTACAAATGATGTAGTCTTCCACTGCTGTGATACAAACAATGCATGTGTGCTTCAGCATGGTTTCAACTTTCTCCTTAAAGTACTCCTGTTGTGTAGAAAATA
>JADBJO010031465.1:5000-16713 GCA_016801955.1 Conus betulinus | reverse complement strand
TGTGTTGTGTGTGTGTGTGTGCGTGTTGTGTGTGTGTGCGCGCGGCGCTGAGGCGTGGGAAACAATGTTCGTGATTATAAGCATATGTTATATTGAATTATATATCTTCTTCCTTAATTCTTTAAAGTGCTTGAGGCGTCGCACTGAGAATATGTAATCAGATCCCTCAAGCTTTATTGTATGTGTGTCCAGGCGCGGATCTCAGCATGCAGTCAATTTACAGTTTGAAGTCTTGTTAGCCCATCGAGTTTGCCTTTTTCCTTACTTTTGTGTTCTGTCTTGCCTTCTGTCCCCCCTCCCTCAATGATTCTCTTAGTGTTCTGGCACTGTCACAAATCGGCTTGAAAATACTTTTGTTAATTACCCAATTATCACTTCTGGAAATACGTGTATCTTGAACTCTTTTGAATACGAGATATCGTCAGTATTTCCGGATATTCGTAAATATCACATTTGACACATTTTCACTTGCTTCATTCTCCGCCCTCAGTCACTCCATTTTGAAACATTTCGAACTTGTTTGCATTATGTTGTCCGTGACCTAATTGATGGACTGGGTATTTTGAACCTCGCTGAGTGTTGGTAAGGACAATCATCTGTGCAACATTTGGGACTGTTTGGAACATGCTGTGGATTGTTGGTTACCTGACTGTGTTATATTATTCACGTCAAACATTCTGCACCTGTAATGCGACTGTGCTGCGAACTAATGGTTATATGATTTGATTATATGTCCAAGGTAACACTGGGACATATTTGGCGATTGTGCTACGCATTATTAAGGGTTAAGTTCCATTGGCCGTGTGGGCCATGAAGTGTCAGTGGTTCATCATATGCAGGGCATGGAATGATGAAAGCTGAGCCCATCCATCGCTTTCCGCCGCCTCTAAACTTCTCTGAACTGAATCAGGTACCACTTTACTGCTGGATGGACAGAGAGTGCTTTTGAAGCAGAACAAATCCGACCTCACAAGTAGTTCGAACTCTCCCGACCATCAAACATGCAAGCAAATGCTCTAACCATGTGATGACCGGCCCTTCTGTCATTGGTTAATGATTGATTGTGACACTCGTATTACCCATGTTGATATCTGGATGTCGGGTTTGATTTACAGAAGTATCCACGTGCATTATGTGCATGAAGATGACACTTTAACATCCTGAAGTGTATCACATGATTACTGTCATTTAGTCACCACTGATCATTCAAACGGATGAATATTTTATAACAGCAATGGACAGCCTAAGATATTTCATATAGTGTCACAACGTATAAGACGGTGACAGGGAACACCCTGGGGATGTCCTATTTAAATCCTCCCTCCCACTAACTAATACTAACACGCACTACAAAACAGACACAAGCAAACGAATACAGGTGCACAAAACAGCCAATTTTATTTACAGTCACTCCCACAATCATTCACAATCCCCCAACAGCACATATACCTTAACTTCCACATTACACAACCCATGAGCACTCAAAGGACAGGCATATAAACCCCAGCAAATTCCTTCGCCACAGCACCCAAGTGCACAGCGGTCAAGCACAGACCCAACTCCGGTGCATACAAACACCATCTAATAGCAACTTGCCCTCCTGTCGCTGGGAATCTCAAGGGATCCCGACCCACCCAGAGTCCAACCCTAGACAAGGGATACCACTGGCGGAATCACATGGTAACCAGGGGCTGGACTGCCAGGCAATTAGACAGCGCCACCGAACCCTTGGTGCCCATGCGATACCCAGCCGCTCAAGACAACCTGACCAACCTCCGCTGGTAACTTGCTCACCCAGGAGCACTTATTTAACAAACACACACCCACCACTTCTTCCCTCAAATAATCAAAAACTACTAAGAAACATATATATACTTGTCAAACAGTTTCCCAGCTCACACATTCGCACACCCCCCGCCACACACACATCCGACAACACCATTACAGCGGCTTCACCCTAGCAAGTCTCCGCAACCATCAGTAGTCACACATCATCACCACTGGCTAATCAGACGGGGATGAAGAAGGACGACGTAGTGAGGCGCAACTGTCGAAACCCAAACGATGACGATGACTGAAGCTTACCCGATGATGAAGACTGAAGACTAACAATGGAGACTGAAGACGATTGAGGATCACCAACCGATGAAAGTGTAGAGTGCACTACCTATCACAAAGTGTGTGTCTGCAGTAGTTTAACTATCACACCCCTACGTAAACAACCTTGCAGTCACAGAGTCGCAGGCTGGAAGCTGGCGGTGAGGACACACGTGACCTGGACAGGTCACGCACGTAGGACTCTCCTCCAAATGGCAGACGCAGGCGGCAGGTGACACCACACCCACACCCCTCGCGGCCTCACTTAGCGCCCACCCAAGGTCGGTTCCACCTCGGACTGGTACGGGTGGTGGGCGCATCAGAGCCAAGCCAAGGCAGGCAGAAGTCAGGCGACCATCAGAGAAGACCTCACAGCGGACGACAGGACAGCTGCCAGGGTAGATCCAGGCGAAAAAACAGGAACGACAGCCCAGGCAGGAGTCAAAGGCGGAAGCCAGGGCGGTCTGTCAGCACCTGGATCAGAAAAAAAAAAGCACACCGACGCCTGAAGAAGACCTTGACCCGACCTTGAAGACCTCCGTCTCCCTCACAGGACGGTCGACCCCCAGGACACAGGACAGGACAGGACACCCGCGCTGCAGTGTACCAGTGGACGCCTCTGCACCACTGCTCAACGTAAAACCGCAGACGGCACACCGAAACATAGAAACAAACGCTCGGAAGCCAAGCCAACACACAGTCGACCGAGAGCTCACCGTGACACCCTACCAACCAAGCGAGGTAGCAAGAGTGTCAGATACCATAATGCAACCCGCCGAACCTTCGTGGACGGTTCCAGGAGTCGAAAACTGATGAGAGAAGCCAAGCTAGCATCCCAGTCGACAAACTGACCACAGCTCACCAGCTTCCCTCAACCAATAGACAACAACAACACAAGCTGACCCTCACGGTGATCATGGTCACACACACACGTGAACATCGCACCCACAGACCTTCTCGCCTGGACTTACCTCCCTTAGCACGCAAGCCAGAATTACAACGGCTACACACCTCAACAACAAAAAACGCAACGGCGTCTGATTATGTGTGTGTATTGATACAAACCTGTGTGAATTCATGATCTGATTTCTGTCCTGGTCAGATGATAATCACAGATGATGGCCGTACCAATGTTGTTTCTTTTCTCATATTATTACAGCAGGTCTTCATATACACCAGTGTACTTCTTGATGATTGGGTGTACTTGTTCATTGATAATATAACATCTTATGTGTGCATTAACAGCTCATTCTCATGGCTTAGTAAGTTCGTTACAGATCCGCTGCATGGCCCATGTCTCACACGCATACATGAAAATATATCTATCTGTCTGTCTGTTATTTATCTATCTATCTATTTATTTATCGGTCTGTGTGTCTATCTATCTATCTGTCTGCCTGTCTGTCTGTCTGTCTATGCATCTTTCTATCTTCTGTCTATGTATTCATCTGTCGGTCTATTCATCAAACCATCTCTCTCTCTCTCTCTCTCTCTCTCTCTCTCTCTCTCTCTCTCTCTCTCTCTCTCTCTCTCCCTCTCTCTCTCTCTCTCTCTCTCTCTCTCTCAATGCAATACTCTTGTATTTCATTGACATGTTTTATCCTACCATTGGGCTTTCAGTCTGGACTGCGCTGATGCTATCTTTGCGTCCCCTGAGAGGATTTCTGGTTTGAATTCCCCATCGCTAGTGATGGTAAGCAAACTGTTGAACAATTCATAACTTTTGTCCATCATCAGTAACACCAGTTGTCATAGTTGTGTTGTGGCTGGCCATCAATTCGGTTTCTCAGAGCTGATTTCAATTCTTAATCTTTTTAATACATCGTCCAGTATTTTAACATGCTCTGCAAATCTTGCTCACAACATGCCAGGCAGCAAATGTCATTGACAAAGCGAAAGGTCTTGAATGGCGACTGTGCCGACATGCACCACAGTCTTGATGAGTACCAGGAATGTTTGGAAAAGTATGGGGGATAGAAGACATCCGTGACATACTACAACTGACGTGTAGAACCACAGTCCAATATCATCCTGTGTGAACACCACATTGGTGATTTGGAGGATAGTTGCTGGGTAGTGTTCATTAACTTTTGTCTGGAGTTTAATTTCTTCACTATGCCCATAACGCTGCCTGTCTGACCATTTAGAAACATCCTTGACGTTACGAAGACGTGGAAAAATCCTTGTAATGCCAGAGGCATTTTTTTTTTCTTTCAGACATTGCGCAGGTGTAAAATCTGCTTGATTATATTTTCGACCTTTGCAAAATCCAACTATCATTGCACAGTTGTAAGATTTGTTGTATTGTGTTTTTTGCCTTTGCAGATTCCAGCTTGTTCTTCAGTAATGACAGTATCTGCTTTAGAATGCAGTGTGTGTGTGTGTGTGTGTGTGTGTGTGTGTGTGTGTGTGTGTGTGTGTGTGTGCGTGCGCGCGCACATGTGTGTGGGCGTGTGCGTGCGTGCGTATGTGTGTGTGTGTGTGTGTGTGTGTGTGTCTGTGTCTGTGTCTGTGTGTGTTTGTGTGTGAGTGTGTGTGTGTGTGTGTGTGTGTGTGTGTGTGTGTGCGTGTGTGGTGTGTGTGTGTGTGTGTGTGTGTGTGTGTGACAGTTTTATATTTCTAGTAATTAGAAGACACAGAGATGAAAAACAAGGGTAAAGTTTAAACCATTCAGTTTCTAACTCAGCTTCTTTCAATGTGAATTCTATTTCATCTTTGACATGGCCAAGATAAAATGTTGTTAAGCATGACTAGAAGTCAGAAAAGAAATCGTTTAGAACGACGACCCCACCAAAGAAAGGAACATTCTTCGGCTGGAAGGTAGAGCCGTCAGCATTCTTACTCTGAATCTCTGACAGACAGCGTGCATAACAGACACGCCTTACTTCAACCTCACCTTGGAAAGAAAAGATGTGTAAAAATAAAGTATCATAGCTAAAGATGCTTCAAGGCTTTCTGATTTCTGACGTCAGATAAGAGAGGACATCTGCTGACCTGCTGAACAACTTGTCTTTCTTGGTGTAATTTTACAGTGGACGGTGAAGTCAAACATCTGAATTAACTTACCGAAAATGCAAATAGGTGTACATGTGTGAAGAACATAAAAGAAATATTTATGATCAACCATACAAGCATACACATTCTTACACGTCTCGAAATGTTACCCATGTATCTGTGTGTTCATTAACTTAACAGCTGTGTTTTTCCTATTCTAGCGCGTACCTTTAGCACTTGTAGCAGTTTCTTTTCTTGTTCTTGACGTTGCCATTTGTGTATGCACGGTCCAAATGTACAGAAATGGGTTGACAGCAGAGTTTGAGGGCAACATGAATATAACCATGGTATCATGGATCTTAAAAAAATCATGAACACCACAAAAACGTATCATATCATATCGTCACTCCGAAAACAAACCAACAAAAAGCATCTATGACAGCCACCTTTCTTGTAACATGGACCGAGGAATACACTAACTGGTGTGTGGGGTGAGAGTTACCCTGTACTTTGGTGTTCGCCAGAAGATGATACCTTGGCCAGTTCCTATCATCAAACACATAATGAAATTAATTGCCACAATAACTGTAAACCATGGAATCTTTGCCGTGAATGATAGTGATCAACTAAAGCCAGACGACACAGACCTGACTGGCCCTGAAGGCCCCAGTGTGACAGTCCAGGGAGAAATGGAACTGATGCCAACAGCACGCCAATGATCCACACTACTGTACAAACTACGGCTGTTAAACATTGGTTGAACCTGTACAGATCATTAAAAAAACAACAGACAATAACGTGATACAAAGTGGTGAGCCAGATAATCATTGGTGACACTGAGCTAGACAAAAGAAAAGAAAGCCAGCCAGTCTGCACATTACGCTGTCAGTCCATGCTTTTTCTATCTGCATGTATTTTCCACGATATAGGAAGTCTGCTAGCACAAGAACGATGACGTGGCATCCCATACACAGATATCAGCAAACTGCAAATGGGTAATAGCCATCATGAAAACTGCTTCCAGTCATGTTCTTCACTGTGGAATAAACTAGAAAGCAGGCCACACATCCTGCCACAGCGGACACAGCAATCAGCTGAAAGAAGACTCTGTACAGTTCATTTGGCAGAAGTGATGTGCACGATGGAAATGCAATGATAGGGGCAAAGCAGTTTCCTTCATCCAAGTGTTTAGGAAGTACATTCTTGCAGCAAATTCTGTAGTTCGATGAATAGATACGTTGCAATTTATCTGATCTTAACAACAGATCCAGTGGAAAATTGCCAAGGGTATTCCCCCTTAAATCCAGTTCTCGAATTTTTGGCATATTTGTCAAAGTTGTCCGATCAAGCGTTTCAACACCACAATATGAGGTATTCACCCCTTCCATGTGAGGAAAGTAGATGGATATTATCAATATTATTAAGAATACTGACATGTGTTTTTGACACGTTCATCCAGCTAAGTGAATAATAAACAATTATCTTTGTGGTTTTACCTGTTACGTTGCTGAGAGGATTGTTTTCTATGGCAAGAAATCTTAGATTCGGTAGCTGAAGGAAAACAGCCATGTTGAGGATTTTAATGTTGTTCTGAGCAAGATCGAGATACCTCAGATTTAAAAATGTGTACGTGTGAAATATTGTTAATCAAACATTGCGATAAAATCAAAGCATTAAGATGAATATTTGTCCTAAAATCAGTTAGAGACATGTTTGAGCCTGTTGCATTAACGTATCTCAACAGGGGAAAGTGACCAGAAAGGAACGGTTGTGAACATAGTAAAACATGACCTTGACACTGACATCCTTCTGGGCAGCTCGTGTCACACATCAGTTCATCATCACGCTGTGGGCACTGACCCCATCCATCACACAGATGATTTCCATGCACACAGATGCTGGACGCCCGACACTGGTAGAAACCAGGGCACCTAAATGCCTCACACACATGCTCATCCTCTCCATAGACACAATCACTGAATCCATTACATCTGGTGTAGATAGGCAGACAGTACAGCCACTCAGAGGAGCATTGGTAATGAGCATAAGGACACAACTCCTCAGTGTTCATCAGCTGTTGAGTGAAGTAACCTGTCCCATCTAGATCCACGTAAAACTGTTGTGTAATGTCTTCCTCTTTGACTGGGGCATGGTAGCTGGCATCATCAGAACATCCAACTTCATCAGAATCGTCCACACACAATCTGTGTATTGATTGCAGCGTTGACTGAGTAACACACACACTGACCGTTCAAGCACAGAAAACCCAGCACATGAAAATTCACAGAATGACTCATCGCTTCCATCTGGACAATCCTGTCTGAAGTCACACAGTAACGTGTGATGCACTGTTGTCATGTCGTCATCACATCTAAATGGGATGTAGGTGAATGGTCCTCCATCAAACGACATTTCGTCAAGTTGCGTACAACTAACGTTCAACGATGTATAGGTTTTTTGAATCCATCTCTTTCATACAGCCACTCTTGGCGTCACACGACAGAAACTGGTGTGCAGCAACACGTGTAGGGGAAATAGCCAAATGCTGTCGTGTGTGCATGCACATACATTCAGAGGAGCCTGCATGCGCCAACACCATGAGTGAATGAAAGACACCATTTGACTGTAATTCTAGTTCGCACATTACCCCAAAAAGCATCAGCAGGATACAGCAACTGCAAATGAATCCCATAATCTGTGGCATAGGCAGTATGGAAACTCCTTGAAGGAACATACGGATGAAAACGCATTGAAGTAAAAAAGTCATGATGGAAATAGAAGTGATTCATGTTATAAATCAAAGTAGTGTCAAACCATGTACGGAATTTGCTATATGAAAACGGCACAGAATGCCAACCCGACCTTAGACCAATGGCTGCTCTAAATCTGATATAGTTTGAGAGTGCATGTCGGAAATCTAACTTTTCCTTCTTGGATTTCACATCCGCTAGTTTTTCACCCACTTTGTGGCACTCAATGTAAGAAAATGCAATGGGAATGTTTCGATCGAATAGGATCAATTTGAAACACTTGTTTCGTGATGCCACCAGCCCCTTGCAATCTTCACTACTGAAGGGACAGTCCCCTGTTTCATCCCGTCCGTCGTGACATTCTGGGCGCTGGTTACAGTGCAGGTGAAGTTGGAAATCAGAATACCATGGCACCGAACAGTTGAATAGACCACTGGACAACTTCACAAGCCCTTTGTGCGTAGGAAGTACAGACATGAACAGTATCATACCAGCATTATGATCTGTTAAACAGGCAAACTCAATTTGAAGCTTTGAAGTGTTGATAATGGTAAGTGATAGACAATATAGACGGCATACTTCTTCATTATTTTTGAGAGCTGTATTTGGGTCTAAGTAGTTCAGTCCTATGCATGGACACTTTGCTGTACGAAAAGATGTCTGTTGAAAGCTTATGATGTACGTCATATTTATTTTCAAATCTTCAGTATAAGGCATTTGTATTCTATCATACCCTATCACATATGGAATGATCAAGCATGTGAAATCATCCGTTATGTTTTTCACAATAAAATCAGGGCGTTTTACTGACTCAATAGTAACTGCAATTATAGGTTTCCCGATGTGTACTATCCACATTTTGTTTGAAGGAGAGTCGATAAAACTGTCTTCCATGTCGTGAAAATAACATTCTAAATCAAACTCTTTACCCTCGCTTCTTATATATACTTCAGTTTTCCAGTGCATGGAATCACAGTCATGTGACAGGCGTTGTATACGAGCACGCACATATACTACCCTGGGGTATTTGCACATGAAGTATACAGAAGAGAGTGACATGGTCGCACACCCCGTATATGACACCTGGATGAACAGCAGACGGTAATGAGTATCTTCCACAACCAGATGCATTGGCCTGTAGGAATATGATATCCGTGCTGTTTTGACTCGGGAGATAATCCACACCAGGACAAATATCAAGGATCCTCGTTTGACTAGAAGTGATGGTAAAGCGTTCAGCGTTACAGCTTCTTTGATGTGAGGATATGTCGACAAAGAAGATAAAGCACCTTAATTGCCAAAGCATTGTGATGTAAGGAGACAGTCAGGCGACACTGATGGCTTGGTCAGGTGTTGTACAGGCACACCTTCCATTACAAAAGTCATCAAAACCATGTGTTGCTGATAAATCTGTAGACCATCAGTACATGTTATTTTTTAGGGTGGGGATGAAGCAAAGGGCAGCATACAGCAATCATACACAATACATGCTACGTAAGGGACTTTAACTTAAAAAGAGAAAGAATGGGGGTGGGTGGGTGGATGGGGAGGGGGGATGCGGAGAGGGCAAGGGGATGGGGGGGAGTAATAGTCACATGTGTACAACAAACGTTTTCAAGTTCAGAAAAGATGCATTTCCCCTAAAACGCTCGAAAACAAAAAGCGTCTATTATCTCGCTTTTTTTTTTTTACGATATTGGTCAGTTCCTTTCCCACAGACACTTTAAGGAAAGACATGTTGTCAAAATTGATTTTATCACTTATACAGGTTATAGGTTAGCAATAACTGAATTCATCAAGAACTTTGACATTATATCGAAAACAATAAGTGTATTACTTCTTCATCCTGTTATATTATTGGCCACTTATAAAGATTCAACGAGTTATAACGAACTACTGTTGATAATCAGCTGAGAGCTCCATGATGTGACAAATGGGGCATAAAACTTTCACAAGCTCACGACTGGGATTCGTGCCTCTTTTGTGTGCATAAAGATTGAAGATGGAAAACTTAAGTGGTTTTAGCTGAGAATAATTCACGGATCCTTAGGAACAAATGTTTTGGGTTTTTTTTAAAGAAATCAGAGTGACTGATAATGATAAATGCAGTTTTTTGGGATTATTTATGAAATAGCATATCTTCACTTGCCATGATCCAAACCGTTCCGTATATTTGTTTCTTCACTTGTCTGTTCGTCTGTCTGTCTCTGTGTCCATCTGTGTTTCCTATACTATTGGCGTATGTATACTGACTTATCCTGCATGTTTTGCATCAAACGCACGCACACGTCTCTTTTGGGTAGTAGAATTAAAATGATATGATGTATACAGGCGAATGAATATTTCTTAGAACTCTAGTTATGTTCGTCAATACGTATCCATGTTTTTTTTTTCTTATAGACAAATGATGCCATACTGAAAAAAAAATCACAGCAGCAACAAAAACAATAATGGTAATAATAGTAATTACAATAATAATAATAATAAAGATAATGATGATGATGATGATATAATAATAACGATAAAAATAATAGTAATAAGGATAATAGTAATAATGAAATAATAATAATAATAATAATAATAATAATAATAATAATAACAATGACAATGATAAAATACAATAATGATAAAACAGCAGCAACAACAACAACAGCAATGATACTAGCAAAATAAAAAATTGAAAGGATAGTAAGATCAAAATCCAAGGGATTTATTGGGAAAACTACGTAGGATGGCCGAGCGAAAAAAAAAAAGAAGAAAAGAAACTCACATTTAACTTCAACCACCATATAGATTTGACATTTTATCCATTTCTTCCAGACCCCAAATTCTTCATCAACCACTCTTCGATAAATTCAGTGATGAGGAACTCTACATTTAAACTTGCAGAAAGGACATCTATACGGAATTAATACCAAACCTGTCTGTCACACAAACTAGCATTGGAAGATCAGAAAGCGCTTGAGTCGCTGAGACGACAAAATATTGTCATTAAACCAGAAGACAAGGGCGGCAAAGTTGTGATCTGGGACAAACAGCTGTACATACACGAAGCGCGCACGCGCGCACGCACACGCACGCACACACACACACACACACACACACACACACACACACACACACACGCACACACACACATGCGCGCGCGCGCGCACGCGCGCGCGCGCAGTATTGCGTGCTGATCCCCAATATTAGTAACACCGCAAGTCAGTTCTACGTTTTTACTGGTATCATTAATTGTTCACCTATTGCTACTACAAACTACAATTACGATGACTACTGTTACTATGACGACACATAGTATAACTTCTACTGCTGCTGTTGCTGCTGCTGCTGCTGCTGCTACTACTACTACTGCTACTGCTGCTGCTGCTGCTACTGCTACTACTACTTCTACTACTGCCGTTACAACAACAACAACAACAATTACTACTACTACTACTACTACTACTACTACTACTACTACTACTACTACCGCTGCTGCTGCTGCTGCTGTTGCTGCTTCCTCATCCATCGACGTTTTCACACGAATCACACCCAGCTTAACAGTAAAGAATTCCATTTTCGTGCTTTATGAAACAAGGAAAGTCACAGTGAGCTATGTTAATGTGGTCGATTCAAACATGCACAGTCAATAACGCTGAAGAAAAGCTCATAAATCTTAATAAATCTTGTAGTGAATAGTTTATCTGAATGAAAGAGATCGTCCGCGCCACAAATGAATTTTTGACGAGTATACTCTGATGTCAGTAAACGCATTGTCAACAAAGTGTGTGATAAATATTTCTAATGCGTGAGTACACACACACACACACACATACACACACACACACACACACACACACACACACACACACACACACACATATATA
>JADBJO010031464.1:0-16713 GCA_016801955.1 Conus betulinus | reverse complement strand
TGTCAAGGAGTAATCACAGCATGCTGCTTTACTGTAATATTTGCAATGGCGTGCCAGTGATAGGCCCTTGCAGATAGTTGACAGTAAATCCATTCATCTTTGAAATAAAGACCAAATTAACACCAGTCATTAAAATGGAAAAAAAATGATAGTCTTCAACATTTTTGATGCAACTGTTATAACAAAAACGGTCAACAATCCACTCACACCACACATACAGAACAAGGTTCGCACACACATGTACACTAGCACATATAATGCACACATCGATATGAAGAAAACATGCTTATCATGGACTCTTTAAAACGGGGGTATGTGTTGCTGTAATATTTGCAATGGCGTACCAACCATAGGCCATTGCAAAGATGAGACAGCAGCATAGCTCATATACTGGCACAAAGATTACTAAAGTATCTGGCATTAAGGATAAGCAAATACACAAATTGTCATTAGGACTAGTAACCAAAACCATCCATCTGTAAGAACAAGTCTCATTCATACCGAACACACACACACACACACACACACACACACACACACACACACACACACACACACACACACACCAAGTCTGCACGTGCTGATTTACAGACGTGCTCTTCCAAACACGGACCAAACAAAAACAACCTATTTGTTCAGGAGTAGTAAACAGCATCTTGTTTTTACTGTAATATTTGCAAAGGCGTATCAGTGATAGGCCCTTGCAAACATTTAACAGTAAAACCAGTAATCTTTTGAATAAAGACCAAACGACACCAGACATTAAAAGTAAACAAATGATATTTGAGATCACACATTTCCAGCCCACAGGACATCAGATATGTTTTGGAAATCAATTTCTTCCAAATTTGATAAGATTAACATAACAACGACGACAATCTCGCTCACACCAAACATATAGAACAAGGTTCACAGGAACTGGTACACGAACACATATACTGCACACACAGATATGAAGAAAACATGTTTATCACCCATGGACTCGTCACGACAGGGTATGTTGCTGTACTATTTGCAATGGCCTACCAAGGAAAGGCATAACTCACAGAGTAGTACAAAGTTCACACCAGTATCTGGCATTAAGGATAGTCTCATTCATACTGAAGACACACACACACACACACACACACACACAACACACACACACACACACACACACACACACACACACACACACACACACTCTGCACGTGCAGATAAGCACACATGAATGTCCAATCACAGACAAAGCAAAAACAACTATTTGTCAAGGAGTAATCACAGCATGCTGCTTTACTGTAATATTTGCAATGGCGTGCCAGTGATAGGCCCTTGCAGATAGTTGACAGTAAATCCATTCATCTTTGAAATAAAGACCAAATTAACACACAGTCATTAAAATGGAAAAAAAATGATAGTCTTCAACATTTGATACAACCGTTATAACAAAAACGGTCAACAATCCCACTCACACCACACATACAGAACAAGGTTCGCACACACACACACGTACACTAGCACATATAATGCACACATCGATATGAAGAAAACATGCTTATCATGGACTCTTTAAAACAGGGTATGTTGCTGTCATATTTGCAATGGCGTACCAAGGATAGGCCATTGCAAAGATGAGACAGCAGCATAGCTCATATTATGGCACACAAAGAATTACTGAAGTATCTGGCATTAAGGATAAGCAAATACAAATTGTCATTAGGACTAGTAACCAAACCATCCATCTGTAAGAACAAGTCTCATTCATACCGAACACACACACACACACACACACACACACACACACACACACACACACACACACACACACACACACACACACACACACACACACACACACACTGCACGTGCTGATTTACGTGCTGATTTACAGACGTGCACTTCCAAACACGACCAAAAAAAAAACACCTATTTGTTCAGGAGTAGTAACAGCATCTTGTTTTACTGTAATATTTGCAAAGGCGTATCAGTGATAGGCCCTTGCAAACATTTAACAGTAAAACCAGTAATCTTTTGAATAAAGACCAAACGACACCAGACATTAAAAGTAAAAGCCAATGATATTTGAGGTCACACATTTCCAGCCCAGGACATCAGATATGTTTTTGGAAATCAATTTTCTTCCAAATTTGATAAGATTAACATAACAACAACGACGACAATCTCGTCACACCAAACATATAGAACAAGGTTCACAGGAAACTGGTACACGAGCACATATACTGCACACACATATATGAAGAAAACATGTTTATCACCCATGGACTCGTCACGACAGGGTATGTTGCTGTACTATTTGCAATGGCCTACCAAGGAAAGGCATAACTCACAGAGTAGTACAAAGTTCACACCAGTATCTGGCATTAAGGATAGTCTCATTCATACACAACACACACACACACACACACACACACACACACACACACACACACACACACACACACCCTCTGCACGTGCAGATAAGCACACACAGGAACGTCCAAACACAGACAAAGCAAAAAAACAACCTATTTGTCAAGGAGTAATCACAGCATGCTGCTTTACTGTAATACTTGCAATGGCGTGGCGTGTCAGTGATAAGCCCTTGCAGATAGTTGACAGTAAATCCATTCATCTTTGAAATAAAGACCAAATTAACACCAGTCATTAAAATGGAAAAAAAAATGATAGTCTTCAACATTTGATACAACTGTTATAACGAAACGGTCAACAATCCCACTCACACCACACACACAGAACAAGGTTCGCACACACACGTACACTAGCACATATAATGCACACATTGATATGAAGAAAACATGCTTATCATGGACTCTTTAAAGCAGGGTATGTTGCTGTCATATTTGCAATGGCGTACCAAGGATAGGCCATTGCAAAGATGAGACAGCAGCATATAGCTCATATAGCGGCACAAAGATTACTAAAGTATCTGGCATTAAGGATAAGCAAATACAAATTGTCATTAGGACTAGTAACAAACAAATATTGAAATTGTCATTAGAACTAGTAACCAAACCATCACATCTGAAACAGTAAGTCACACACACACACAATACATGGACACACACACACACACACACACACACACACACACACACACACACACGTGTTAACACACACACTTCACACACGAGACCAAACAAAAACATCTTATTTGTTCGGGAGTAGTAGTATTTGCATCTTGTTTTACTGTAATATTTGCAAAGACGTATCCGTGACAGGCCCTTGCAGATATTTGACTGTCAAACCAGTAATCTTTTATATAAAGACCAAACTGACACCAGACATTAAAAGTAAACAACTGACATTTGCGATCACACATTTCTAGCCCACAGGACATCAGATATGTTTTGGAAATCAATTTCTTCCAAATTTGATAAGATTAACATAAACAACAACGACGACAATCTCGCTCACACCAAACATATAGAACAAGGTTCACAGGAACTGGTACACGAGCACATATACTGCACACACAGATATGAAGAAAAAACATGTTTATCACCCATGGACTCGTCGTCACGACAGGGTATGTTGCTGTAAGATTTGCAATGGCCTCTCAAGGAAAGCATAACTCAATCAGTGGTACAAAGTTCACACCAGTATCTGGCGTTAAGGATAGTCATTCATACCGATACACACACACACACACACACACACACACACACACACACACACACACACACACACACACACACCTCAGCACGTGCAGAGAAGCACACACATGTGATTCACACACGTGTGAAGTGAAGAGTCTCACTTTCAGCAGAGTCTGATACACTAGTGGCTGCAGAAGAAGGCCGCCCACGCCTCTTCTGTACATGCTGACTCTCTCCTTCTTGGCAGGCCTTCTGGTTTCGTGCCTTGGCATGCTCAAGGTGACCACTGTGACAAGAAAATCAATAACATTTTCTGTGCCACTTTGCTTTCATATCTTTTATATTTTAGGGAGGCAGTGTACCCATGCACTCGCCCACTGATCTGTGCATGATCAGCATCCCCATGCTGTCATCTTTCGTGCACAAACTGGAGAAACTTTGAGGAGGGTTCCTCTGATGGTTCAGACACTAGGACACCAGTGCCAGGCTCCTGACACTGAATACACAGTTTGAAATCAGTTTCTGGTCTTGGTTTCTTACTGGTTCTGGGCTCCATCTTGTGTGACTGCTCCTAATGGCTCATGCACTTCAATCTGCAACACACGAAAATTGAGGGTAATGTAGATGTTTATTTCTTATTTCTAGGGCCTTAACTATCATGCGAACGTTAGCTGATATGGATCATCATTGCATCTTCCTGAAGAGGTGAAAGTGAGATCTCAGTATTATATGCTGGTCTGAAAGGGTCGTGGCTGCAAAGTTCAACAAGAAGTTAGTTAGTTAGTTGTATGATCATAAACAGGATAAACAGATAATCTGTAATGAAGGCACTGTTAGTTCAGATTGAATATTTGTCGGAAACTTTTAGAAAACACAATGTAACATTCTGGCACTCCAGTCTCTGAAACAAAGCGTGATAAATACAGTACGTTGGGTCAAAAATGACCTTTCAGCTTTGACGCTGTGTCAAGTTTACTGAAGGCCCACAGAAAAAAAAAAATGGCGACATTTTCCCACTTCCTGGCAATGCTAAAAACACATCCATAATAGTTGCAAAAAATTAACATGCAAAACCGACGGGAATCCCAGTCTGTTACGAGAGAGAGAGAGAGAGAGAGAGAGAGAGAGAGAGAGAGAGAGAGAGAGAGAGAGAGAGAGAGAGAGAGAGAGAGAGAGAGAGAGAGAGAGAGAGAGAGAGAGAGAGAGAGAGAGAGAGAGTTTTCAATGACACTTTCTCGATGGTGATTTTTTTTTTTTTTACTATTTCCCATTTTTTCTCATTCGTTTCATATATCTTTTTTTTCATTTCATAGGCCTCATCCATTCTTTCTTCGCTTATTTTTTTCAGCAGAGAAAGAGACAGAGAGAGAGAGAGAGAGAGAGAGAGAGAGAGAGAGAGAGAGAGAGAGAGAGAGAGAGAGAGAGACAGACAGACAGACAGACAGACAGAGAGAGAGAGAGAGAGAGAGAGACAGAGAGAAATGTAACACTCATGCAGACATTCTTCATGAACATATTTCATGAAGGACATATTCATAGAAACCGTTACCGTTATCTTTCTATTCATACTCTCTCTGAACGATACTGTGTGTACACATATATTAAAAAAAAAAACACCTGCACATCATTCATCCTCCACAGCACGTTATGCTGCTATAATATTTGCAAGGACGTACCAAACGTAGGCCATAGCAAAGACTGGACAGCAACATGCTTGTTAATTTCTACTTAGTGGACTATAATATCAGGCATATCATTTCTCTTAGTCCTAAAGCTGGCAAGAAATGGAATGTAAAAAAGTCAGTAACACCTAAATAAATCATATGTGTCCAAGTGATCAAAGCACGAAAGGTCTTTTACCGAGTTAAACACGTGATCTGTTGCGTTACCTTGAATACAGCAGAGCGCAGTTGTCCTCTGTAGCGTCACCTTGAACAAAGCAAAACACAGTTGTTCTCTGTTGTGTACCTTGAATAGAACAAAAGCAGAACACGGCTGTCCTCTGTTATGTACCTGGAATAAAGCAAAAAACAAAAAACAAAAAAAAAAAAAAACCACAAAAAACGGTTGTCCTCTGTTGTGTACCAGGAATAAAGCAAAAAAACAATTGTTCTCTGTTGTGTACCTGGAATAAAGCAAAACACACAGTTGTCCTCTGTTGTGTACCTGGAATAAAGCAAAAAACGGTTGTCCTCTGTTGTGTACCTGGAATAAAGCAAAACACGGCTGTCCTCTGTTGTGTACCTGGAATAAAAAAAAACACGGTGTCCTCTGTTGTGTACCTGGAATAAAGCAAAACACGGCTGTCCTCTGTTGTGTACCTGGAATAAAGCAAAACACGGCTGTTCTCTGTTGTGTACCTGGAATAAAGCAAAACACGGTTGTCCTCTGTTGTGTACCTGGAATAAAGCAAAACACAGCTGTCCTCTGTTGTGTACCTGGAATAAAGCAAAACACGGTGTCCTGTTGTGTACCTGGAATAAAACAAAACACAGTTTCTGTTGTGTACCTGGAATAAAGCAAAACACGGCTGTCCTGTGTTGTGTACTGGGAATAAGCAAAACACGTCTGTCCTCTGTGTTGTGTACTTGGAACAAAAAAAACACTTGTCCTCTGATGTGTACCTGATATAAAACAAAACACACCTGTCCTCTGCTGTTTCACCTCGAATAAAGCAAAACACGGTTGTCCTCTACTGGTGCCTGGAATAAAGCAGAACACACTTGTTCTCTGCTGGGTACCTGGAATAAAGCAACACGCACTCGTTCTCTGCTGGGTACCTGGAATAGAAACAAAACACACTTGTTCTCTGCTCTCTGCTGGGTACCTAGAATAGAAGCAAAACACACTGTTCTCTGCTGGGTACTAGAATAGAAGCAAAACACTTGTTCTCTGCTGGGTACCTAGAATAGAAGCAAAACACTTTGTTCTCTGCTGGGTACCTAGAATAGAAGCACAACACTTGTTCTCTGCTGCTGGGTACCTAGAACAGAAGCAAAACCACACTTGTTCTCTGCTGGGTACCTGGAATAAAGCAAAACACGGTTGTTCTCTGCTAGGTACCTGGAATAAAAACAAAGCACGGTTGTTCTCTGCAAACACACTTTGTTCTCTGCTTTGTACCTGGAATAGAAGTATAACACGGTTGTTCTCTGCTGGGAATCTGGAATAGAAGCAAAACACTCTTCTTCTCTGCTGCGTACCTGCAATAGAAGCAAAACACACTAGTTCTCTGCTTCGTACCTGGAATACAAGCAAAACACTTGTTCTCTGCTGCATACCTGAAACAGAAGGAAAAACGCATTCAATGCTGGGTACCTGGAATAGAAACAAAACACACTTGGTCTGTGCTGCGTAGCTGGAATAGAAGCAAAACACACTTGTTCTGTGCTGCGTACCTATAGAAACAAAACACTTGGTCTCTGCTATGTACCTGGAATAGAAGTAAAACACACTTTTTTTTGTCCCTCCACCACCCCCCCCCTTTACCATTTTTTTTTTTGGTCTTTTATTTTTCCCTTTTTGTCTTTTTTTTACTTTTTTTTTTTTTTTTTTACTTTTTCTTCTTTATTTTTGACTTTTTTAAGGCGGTCCTTCTCTCTCTCTCTCTCTCTCTCTCTCTCTCTCTCTCTCTCTCTCTCTCTCTCTTTTGTACCCTTCAACTCTCACACACCATGCGAGTCTGTATGTTTTATTGCTATTAATGGACATCATTTTGCTGACTTTAATGTTTTGGATTTTGTTACAGCGCGTCAGGGTTTGGTTTTGTGTGCTAGTGTTTAGTGTTGTGACACTTTCACACTGTGTGTAACAAAAAAGGTACAAAGGTTATAGGAAAGAAAGAAAAGATTAAAAAAAAATAATTAATAATTTTAAAAAAAAAAAAAAGACCCGAACATCTTCCGGGAACCATACTTGAAACGAAAGACTAAAATAAGTATGCAAGGATGATACCAGATGTGCGCGAAAGAGAGAAGGAAAGAAACAAAAAAAACAAATAAGAGAGCGAGGAGTGTAAAGACGAGAGAGAAGAACAAGCCAAAAATCCCGATAATACTCCCCCATTTGTGGTTGGCCGCATCCACTGAGTTCGTTCACGTGACCTGGTCTCCGTTGTCCGTGCCCTGTCGATGTAGCAGTGTCTTGCCCCTGTCAATATTTAATCAGTATCTTCAGTTCAGATCTTATTCCATCTGCTAACAAATCTAATCCATTCAATTCATCAAAACTAAGTTTGTTTAAGAAACTATTTTAGTTTTGCTTTTTCCATCTGACTATATTTCGTTTCACGCCATGTATTATGGGGAACTTAGTAAAAGCGTTCTGTTGTCTTCAATGTTTGTGCGTGTCCGTGTGTGTGTGTGTGTGTGTCATTGTGTGTGTGTGTACCAGGTCTTCATGTGTGTGTGTGTGTGTGTGTGTGTGTGTGTGTGTGTGTGTGTGTGTGTGTGTGTGTGTGTGTGTGTGTGTGTGTGCGTGTGTGTGCGCGCACACGAGCGCGTGCAAATGCACATCCATGTGCGTGAGGGCATGTAAGTGTGACTGCGGGCGTGTGCTTGGATGTATAGGCTGTTTGTGTATGTTTGTGCATGTTAAAATCAATGGCGATCAAGTATATATATATGTGCACGCACGAACGTCTATTCATTCATTTCAAACTGAGCTTTGCTAAAAAGTGTACGTTCATACGTATGTGTCAGGTTATACACTTACACACTTACATATGAACACACACACGATCATTACCGCAGATACATCCATGCATACAGCTCATATCTAAATACACATGTTCATTTAACGAACACTCTCACATACTGAATCAATGCCCTGATCATTGTAATTTACACCAGCAATGACTCGGATTAAAACAAATGAGCTGCTTGAAATTTCCTTTTCATCATATAATTGCAGATTTGGAGGTAAAGATGCGCTGTTGTTATTCTTCACAGCTCCGCCGAAAGACCTCACAGAACTAATGAAGACTGACACTACTGTTAAATGACACACCACCCCTCCAGCCACCCTTCTAGAAAAACAAGCTGTACATCAAATTACTAAAAGAAGCCTCAAAGCAAGATCACACATATTAGCAGGGAGAAAACAGATGTGCAGTTCAAGCTCCATTTTAGGTGATGAAAACAGACCTCCTTATCATACGACTGATTCTAAAATTAACAGAGATGCCAGACTGGATCGTACCAGGTCTTCATACACATATTCCAAATGTTCACAAAGTTTGCTTTTTTTTTTGTCAGTGCTGTCGCTTATTTCTCAATGTTCAGTCATGAAACGTACAGAGTTTTCTATCAATTTGTGAATGTCTGTGCACCTTAAAGCCAATACGTGGACATGTATGGTGGTTTTAAGGGCTTGGTAGTGACAAGTATGGAATCAGTGTTCCATATATCTTTGGTCCACCAGTAATTAAAACAAAACAACAAGCAAAAAAAAAAAGCACAAGCAAGTAAAACAAAAAAAAGAAAACAAAGAATACGTCCATTTTTTAAATCCCTCTAGAGGGAGATCGCTACTATGTCCATCCACTGACAGTTCCCATGACCTGACCAACTCTTAAAACTTTGACACACACCAGAGGCGAGATGATGCGAAGGGGAAACCAAACGTTATGAGAAAAGGGCATCAGAGTTTAACATCGAAAAGTGAACAATATTTTAAACACCTACAAAATTCTTATAAAAAATATTTTGTTTTACTCTGAAGAAATCTGAATATCTTGCTTTAAAAAAACATGGACAGTTAAAACGATATTTTGGTCGAAGAAATTTCGTCTACCACACAAACGAAAGATATATAGAGAGAGCTGGGATCTGTGGTAATTCCAAAACATTATTTAACAAAAATTAAGATAAAAAAATCTGACTGCTTTACTGCAGGGATGCACACCCCTGAGAACAAAAAAAGAACAACGATCAATGCCATGATGGTTATAAATACCCGTTTCACACACTTTTAATAATCTTTATTGTCGAAACAGTATGACTCATGTTCCAAGTACCTACTTAACTGGGGAACAAAATGAAAATGTAACAGTTCTGCTACTATTACGACATTCGAATTAACTACTTTAACAAGTAGTGCACACCTTCTCTCTGGTCTGCGATCCTGGTGGTCGTCTGGCAGACTGGCACCGCTTCCTGTTTGGTGCTGCCACAAAAAAAAAAACTGTGTTGAAATACTTACGAAGAAAATTCTAACTAAAACATCAAGAAAGAAGACATAACACCTATGAATAACTATATTCCAGAAAAGGATGCATTAAACCCTAAGAAAGGAGAAGTCGACGTACGACGACGTAACTCTGTAAGAAAGAAAATATGTTAAACTCTGTGAAAGAATAGTTCCAATCATATAATCCACAAAGGCACTGAATCGTGCGAAAGAGGACACAAAAGCCATGAAAGTATGGTGAACCCTATAAGAGAAACGTAGAACTCTGTGAAAAGGTAATACTAACCCTAGAGCTAAGAACAATACAGAGGACAAAAGGACACTGAATTCGATAGAAAGAGACACGCTAAGTCATCACAAAAAAAGACACTAGGCCCTTTGTAAGGAGGATACTAAACTCTATGCAAGAAAGGCATTCTACCTGTGAAAGGACAACAGACCATGGAAAAGAAGATGACAGAAACATCAATAAAGAAGACAATAGTCCATATGAAAGAACACAACACAAAGGGTCATCAAAAAGCAAGATTGGACATAAAAACCATACGAAAGGAAGAGCATAAACTTAAAGAAGGGGACACTACACACCAAGAATGAACAGTACACTGAATCTATGAAAGGAGAAAGCACGAACCCATGTGAAAAAAGAGGACGCTAGCCCGTATGAAAGGTGATAACACTAGCCTCTGTGAAAGAAGAGGACGCTAACCCTGTGAAAGGAGTGAACACTAGCTCCTGTGAAAGAAGTCTCCAACCCCTATGAAAGGAATGAACACTAGTCCCAAAGAAGAGGAGAGAACACTAGCTCCTGTGAAAGAAGTCTCCAACCCCTATGAAAGGAATGCACACTAGCCCAAAGAAGAAGAGAGAAGAGAGAACACTAGTTCCTGTGAAAGAAGTCTCCAACCCCTATGAAAGGAATGAACACTAGCCCCAAGAACAGGAGAGAACACTAGCTTCTGTGACAGAACAGGACGCTATCCCGTATAAAAGGAATGAACACTAGCCCCAAGAAGAGGAGAGAACACTAGCCCCTGTGAAAGAAGACGACTCCACCCCTATGAAAGGAAATGAAAACACTAGCCCCCCCAAAAGAGGAGAGAACACTAGCTCCTGTGGCAGAAGAGGACGCTAACCCCTATAAAAAGAGACAATAAGAGAGCACAAGCCTCTGTGAAGGAAGAGGAAGCAAAATCTTTTAAAAGGAGAGAACACTAGCCCTTGTGAAAAAAAGAGGACGCTAAACCCTATGACAGGACAACACTAGCTCCTTTGAAAGAAGCTGACTAACCCCTATGAAAGAAGGGAAACACAAGAAAACTAGCTCTAGCTCTGAAAGAAGAAGAGGACCCTAACCTTTATGAAATTCTACCCCCTGTGAAAAACGTTCTGAAAGGATATTAAATTCTAGGAAAGAATACTAAATACTGTATGAAAGTAGACGAAAGAAGAGCCATACGAGACTACATTAAACAAGGATAGAAAACAGGACCGTAAATTCTGAAGAAAAAGGGGATTTTAATGAGAGGCAGAGAGCAGTGAACTGTAAGTACTAAACAAGTAAGGTTAATCCTGCTCCCCAATGAAGAAATAAATACATGTGTATTTATTTCATCATGGGGGGAGCAAGAGCTACCCTCCTTCTCCATTACTTCATGTGGAAGAAAGTTGCTGAGTCCTAATAAAAGGATCCGCATGCGGACTCCTCAATGCCATGTCAGTCTTTCCGTGGAATGCGGACTACTAGTCAGACAAGGAGGAACCAGGTGCGCACAAGGAAATAGTTCTGGAACAGGATCAAAGACTTCCTAAGCAGCTCTGCAGCAAAACCCCAAAGATCTGAAAAACATCCATCCACGTTCCAGATCCCGGAAACACGAGGCCTGCGACATCACTGGAGGGGTCGTTTGATACTTTCCTGAACCATCCACTCAGGCGCCTACTGTTTTGTATCCTTGTTCAACACGTAGAAGACTGCCATAGGAATCAAGAACATCCATGGCAATCATACGAATGAAGGCTGTAACCTAGGAAAGACACAGGCATTAAACTCTGGGAAAGAAAAACTAAAACCTAGAAAAGAAGTCACCAAATCCTGGGAAAGAAAGAAATACACCAAACCCTGGAAATTTTGAAGACACAAAACACCGGGAAAAAGGACATTAAACCCTAGAAAGAATAGACGATGATTCCCGGCGTTGTTGGTGAGGTGGTGGAGTTGAGATTGTTGTGTTGTGTGGTGGTGGTGGTGGGTTGTGGTGGTAGTGATAGTGGGATGGTGGTAGTGGTGGTGGTGGGTGTGGTATGGTCGTGTTGATGGTGCTGTGGTGGTGTGCTGGGGATGGTGTTATGGTGGTGTGGTGGTCGTGTTTATGGTGTGTGGGTGGTGGTGGTGGTGTGGTGTGGTGGTGGTGGTGGGTGTGGTGGTGGTGGTGGTGGTGGTGGTGGTGGTGTGGTGTATGGTGTGGTGGTGTGGTATGGTGGTGGTGTGGTGTGGTGGTGGTGGGGGTGTGGTGTGTGTGTGTGTGGTGTGGTGTAGTGGTACGGTGGTGGTGGTGTGTATTGGTGTGGTGGTGGTGGTGTGGTGTGTGTGGTGGTGTGTGTGGTGGTGGTGGTGGTGGTGGTGGTGTGTGGTGTGGTGTGGTGGTGTGGTGTGGTAGGTGGTGGTGGTGGCCTGGGCCAGTATGGCCTGGGATAGGGTAAGGTCAGGGAGGTCAGTGAGGGTCTGGGAGGGTCAATCTGGTCTGGGCCATCTAGCCTGGACCAGATTGGCCAAGGCTGGCCTGGGCCTAAGCTGGCCTAGGCCTGGGACCTGGCCATGGGGTAGGGTAGGGTAGGGTAGGGTAGGGTAGGGGTAGAATAGGGTCGGGAAGGGTCAGCCTTGCCTTGGCCACCTAACCTGAGCCAGGTTCACCTGGGCTGGCCTGGGAATCTAGGGCCAGAACAAGAGCCTTTCCCAGACACATGAACAATCTGACACCCAGCTGGCCCGATGACCAATCCACGGATACCTCCAATTCTCTTGCCTCACAATCATTCATGAAAAGATAAACATCCACTGCACACTGGTCCCAGGATGCACGGCAACTCCTTCAACTGCATCCATCTATGAAACACAACAGAAGGCAGCCAGCAACTCTGATTCCCGGGAACCATCACCCTGACTGATGAATCACCAGAACAGGGAATCATGCGCAGAATGAATGGCAATGGTTACACAGAGACAAATATGTACATATACATCTTTATGTACGTATTTCTCTAGCCAGGCTTCTTTACTACCCCCTGCCCCTTCCTGTGCTCCGAGCGTATTTAACTAATCCAACAACATCCAGTCACTAACAGAACTAAAGGCATGCAGTGGCGTTGTTGAAAGATCCGTGTGGAAGACAGACCCGATTTGTAACACGAATCGCGAATCAGACACGAATCAGGGCGAAATTCTGATATCCTCGACAGCAAACGACCGACGTTAAGGCCTATTCTGAAGCCAGTTCCACGGGACCTCCTGTGTGAACTCCATGCTGATATGACCGCCATGACAGGTTCTCTGCAAAACAAGGGGTACTCAAACAGTACCAGGGGATCCCATGAGACACTTCAGGAAATGCATGCCTTTACTGAAGCACCTCGTCTGGTACTGCTGTTCTGTACCTGTGGTCCACAGACAACTGTCACAGAAACCACAGCAGCCATGTGTCACACAGGAAGGCCAGTGGCACTCTGCTTCATGTACTACAGCTCTGACACCTCCAGGGTCCCCACACCCTGATAAGCTCCCACGCGCAGGAGCCAGTCAAGCTGATGCCACCGCAAAATGGATCTCATGGTAAGGCCATTCCGATCCATTCACACCCGTTTTTCCAACTACGCGTCGCCAAAATTTCTTATCCACACAGAAGTTCAACACCGCAGCATCCTGCACACCTTCAGTCTTGCCAGGAGCTAAATGATGCGCTGGAACGGGCCTCCCTCTAACCTCTAACAGCCCGTACCCCCCCAAAAAAAGCTACTAAAGCCTAACCAAAGCCACCATTCTGCACTAGACTCTCTGTCCTAATAACCCATCATCCAAGGGTGACAAGCCACCTGGGAGTCGAAGTTTCTGAACACCTTCTGCTGTATCCACAGACAATTGTAGTCAAAGAAGGCGCCATACACCATGGTTCCTGCTTACAGAAGACCCCCACCAGTCCATGACAGACAGTGAGGGAACAGAATGTAGAGATCTCCGCAAAACGTGGCAACGACAAACTGAAAATGATACTCTTCACGCATCAAAAGAAAACGACCACTGGCAGAGAGCCTCTTCAAGACTTCCCACAGACCTCGGTACAAGCACCAAGGCGAAGTGCTGCACAATATCAAACATCCTAGGTCTGAACGTTGGATACATATATTTCAGTTCAGACCTCAACACACACGACCAAACAGGCCTTAGTGTAAAATACCAGAGTCCCCACTCTTGTGAACCTCGATTTATCGTCTCAGTCGAAGGATTGTAAGGGAGATGGAGTCCGAACCAATGTCAACTCCGAGTGAACAATCCCCCTGTACCGAAACGGCCTGGATGAGATTCGAACTCGCAACCCAAGGATGTCCAAGATTACGAGTCCGGCGCTCTACCACTGTGCTATTCCAACCCTCTGATTTGGTGTGTTGTGGCGTTGTATGTTTTGTTCCGGTGTGGTGTGGTGTAATGTGATGGTTTGGTGGTGTGTGGTGGGGGTGGAGTGTTTTATGAGGATGTGGTGTGTTGGGGCGGAGTGAAACAGGGTTGCGTCCTGGCTCCCACCCTGTTTGGAATCTTCTTTGCTGTGATGCTGAAGCACACATTTGGTCCTGCAGCAGAAGTATCTCTACCTCCGAACCAGGACAGACGGAAAGCTCTTCAACCTCTCCAGACTAAGAGCCAAGACTAAAGTCAAGCTGAGGTGCCTGCGTGACTTCCTCTTTGCAGACGACGCAGCAGTAATCGCCCACTCAGCCGAGGACCTACAGCAGCTCATGACTCGATTCAGTGATGCCTGCCAAGACTTCGGGGTTACCATTAGCTCGAAGAAAACACAGGTCATGGGACAGGATGTTGACTCTCCCCCAGTCATCAGCATCAATGACCATGAACTGGATGTCGTCCATAAATTCGTTTATCTGGGCTCAACTATCTCAGACACCCTCTCACTTGACGCAGAGCTCAACAGGCGCATTGGCAAGGCAGCTACCACCATGACCAGACTGACAAAGAAAACATGCAACAACAGCAAGCTGATTGAGCACACAAAGATCCATCTACAGAGCCTGGGTGGTGAGCACCCTCCTGTATGGCAGCGAGTCTTGCACTCTGCGTGCCCGGCAAGAGCGAAAGCTCAATGTTTTTCATATGCGTAGCCTCCGACGCATTCTGAACATCACCTGGCAGGACAAGGTCCCAAACAACACTGTCCTGGAAAGAGCCGGATACACCAGCATGTACACGCTGCTGAAACAGAGACGTATGCGCTGGCTCGGCCGTGTCGTGCCATGGACGACGACGGACGGATCCCTAAAGACCTCCTCTATGTAGAACTCGTGCAGGAAAAACGTCCCACAGACAGACCACAGCTGCGATTCAAAGACGTGTGCAAGAGGGACCCTAAAAACCTTGAACATCGACCAGAACAACTGGGAAGCAACAGCCCTCGAACGGTCAGCCTGGAGACAGACTGTGCAGAAAGGTCTCTCCAAGTTCGAAGAGACACTCGCCCAGCAGCACGGGGAAAAGAGAATGAGAAGAAAGGCTGCAGCCCAGGCAGACAGACCAGCGTCAGACTTCATCTGTGCCCTCTGCCACAGGGACTGTCATTCCCGCGTCGGAGTGGCTAGCCACACCCGTCGCTGTACCAGAATAGACACCCAGAGCGCAACTCCATAGTCTTCCGAGACTGAAGGATGCCTACAGGTGTGTTGGGGGGGGGGTTGTATGTTGTGGAATTGTATGCTGTGGAGCGCTGTGGAGTAGTGTGGAGTGTGTGTGTGTGTGTGTGGTGCATTGTGTTGTGTATTGTGTTGTGGTGTGGTGTGTGTTATTGTGTGGTGATGTTGTGTTGTAGTGAGGTGTGTGTCGTGTTTTGTGGTGTGGTGTGGAGATGTGGTAGTGGTGTGGTGAGAGAGTGGTGAGGGTGGTGTGTGTGTGTGTGTGTGTGGGGGGTGTTGTGTGTGTGTTGTGGTCGGGGTGTAATGGGGGTGGGTTGTGTTGTGGTGGGGAAAAAAGAAGAGCGCACAGAATCCTGGGAACGAAGAAAGACTAAACACTGTAGAATAAAGAAGGCACTAAGTACTGCGAAAAAATGGGCACTAAAGCCTGGGAAAGAAGGCATGGAACCCTGGGAAAGGACAGAATACTACATCCTGGGGACGAAAAAACGCACTAAACCCAAGTTAAAAAAGACACGTGATCTTAGGACAGAAAAACCCTGAGAAAGAAGGTGGCACTAAATTCTAGGAAAGAAGAAGACATAATACTCTGAGAAAAAGAAGACCCAAAATCTGGAAAAGAAAACGCATGGAAAGAATCACTGAAGACTAGAAATTAGGAAAGGTACACCCCAATTAAAAAAAAAGACGAGCATCAGCTGTGGAAATATGGGACACTAGTTCCTGAGGAAAAGGACACAAACATCTGTGAATCAAGAAAACACTAAACCCTGAATAAGAAGACTAGCATCTGAGAACGAAGAAGATTCTAGCGCCGCAGAAAGGAGATTTCAAACTTGTGAGTGTCGAAAATATACCCCTGTAAAAGACAGTAGAACTTTTGTGAGGAAAGGCGATACTAAACTCTGGGAAAGAAGACGACACAACTCTACACAAGGAAACACTAAACTCTATGACAGCACACATAACTATGAAAGAAAGAGACAGTTACACTGGAAAAAGTGTAAAGACGAGA
>JADBJO010031463.1:0-16713 GCA_016801955.1 Conus betulinus | reverse complement strand
GAATCCGCCTCTTCATTTTTGGTGCTTCACATTGTCCTCTTCATCTGCCAAAAAAAAAAAAAAAAAAAAAAAATCAAACCAGTTTCCACTACTTTTTTTTTTTTTTTTTTTTTTTTTTTTTTTCTCTCTCTCTCTTCTCTTTCCAACCAACCAGTCTCTTACGCACCATGCAATGTCTGTATGTTCTCTCTCAAATGGACATATTTTTGCTGATTTAAGTGTATTGGCGTTTGATACAAAGTGTCTGGGTTTGTTAATGTTCTAATGTGTGGTGTATTGGCACTTTCACTCTGATGATATGCTGCTTATGTAAACAGAACAACATACATGAAACAAAAAGATGAGGAATGTGGCTGGGATTATAAGAAAAAAAAAAATCAAGTTTCAGCACCCGTCGCTGTGACTCCCGAACCTGTAAACACTCCCGGTAATCATCCTTGAAGAATACAAACGAAAAGGGCTGCAAGGACGACCCTAGGAGAGATGACAAACATGCACAGGAGACAAAGTCATGGGTCACCCAAGATCTCGGAAATTGGCTATTCCCCCAAATATGCTACCCTTATAGCGAAAAGGGGGTCTACAAGGGAGACATGAGGAAAGCCAAGAGCGAGATAATAAGTGTGTGTGTGTGTGTGTGTGTGTGTGTGTGTGTGTGTGTGTGTGTGTGTGTGTGTGTGTGTGTGTGTGCGCGCGCGCTTATGTGTGCACGTGCACGTGCGTGTGCGTGTGAGTGTGCGAGAGCGCGCGTACTTGTGTGTGTGTGTGTGTGTGTGTGTGTGTGTGTGTGTGTGTGTGTGTGTGTGTGTGTGTGTGTGTGTGTGTGTATGCGTGTGTGTGTGCTTGGGCGTGCTAGAGCATGTGTGTGCTTGCGTGCATGCGTGAGTGTGCGTTGTGTATACATGTATACAATGGTGGTCAGCCATATGACTAATATGAGCAAAAACCTGTGTTATAAAGAACAAGTTTATACATGTACAAACAGGACTAATAGGCAAAACAAACGGATAAACACTAAACCAGTGCCTGAGCGCATGCTAATGGTTACCTAATGGTTCTTTTTATTCTTTTTTTTTCGGGAGAATTACATCTCTAGGTTCTGATGTGTACAAATACAGGTTTCTGAACTCGGTCACTTTTTACTTATGCAATTATAAATCGATGTAACACTTTCTCAGTTCTATGTGTTGATCGAAAATCATTTGTAATGCCGTCAATTTTTTAGTTTTACGTGCAATGCTAACGGACATTTTCCCCACTAATATAATATGGTTAATCGATTTTGTTACCTGTTTACCTATATCGTCTCTGTGTGACTCCAAAAGAACGTCAGTTAACGATAGTTTCAGAGATGTGTCGATTCTCGATGAAATCAATATTTCTCTATATTTTTCCAAAATTTGTTCACTGGAGGACAGTAGAAAAAGAAATGTTCAATAAAATCAATTTCATCTGTACAGTTATCACACTTGTTAGTTAGTTTCTGATACCTTCATTTTTTGCAAAAGAATATTAGTCGGGTAAATGTTATGGTTTATTTTCCATTGTAGTTCATACAGCCTAACCTCTTTTGTAGATGTTCTTGGTGTTAGCCATATGTGTTCGTCTACTTCAAAGTCGAGTTTTCTACGCCAAAAGTCCTTGCTGTTTGCAGTAACGTTACTTAAATTCCTTTGCTCCAGCAACTTTTTTTTTCTCTTTTGGTTTTGTGTTAAATAGATGGGCTTCGCAGTCAGCAGAGTAAGCGTTGTCAAGAGTAATATTGTTTTCATAAATCCACTCCAGCCATGTTGATGGGAGAGCGTTTCGCAGTGCGTTATATTCAAAAATTGTATTTGCATTACGATCACCTAAAACTGTCTCCACTTCATTGAGATTAAGCAGTCTATTTTCAGTAACATGCACAATGTCTCTGACAAACTGTATTCCCTTTTCTTTCCATTCTTGAAAATATATATATATTGCCTTTGTATTTTATCAAGTCATTATAAAATAACATTTGATCTAAAAAGTTACTCGGTGTTATTTCTTCTATCTTGGTTTTCCTCTTATTATTCAAATAAATGGTTACTACATTTCTCCAAAATTCATTGTCTATTCGTTCAATTTGCTGCAACTGCGTTGCATTACAGTTAAGCTTAAATATGCTATCATTACTAATTATTTTGTTTTTAAAGTGCCACTTCGGAATCTTACTCCACTTTTCGTCTGTCGCAGAAAACAATTTCCCTGCCCATTGCAAGTACATACAGTTTTTTTGCAGTTCCATAACGTTAACCATTTTTAAACCTCCTGAGTTATAGTCTGCTTCCATTACTTTCCTTTTCACTTTTTCGAATGCTTTCCGATTACTGTGTTTCTTTTGCCAACAAAATTATATAACATCGTATTTATCTTCTGCAGGACTTCATATGGAATACCAATTGACTGCATTACAAAGACTAGCTGACTAACCAAAAAAGATTTAATAACTGTAATTTTGCCATGAATGCTGATGTCTCGTTTGCTCCAGGTCTTTATTAATTTTTCTATGGTTTCAAACTCTGCCTTTCCAGTTTTCTTCAATGTTTTTGGCCATTTTATCTTTTTCAAAATAAATTCCAAGTATTTTTATTCTTTCAACTATAGAGAAAGGCAGATTGTTTTCATTTATTCTCCTGCCCATTCTGATAGCTTTGGTTTTTATTCATATTTAACTTAAGACCAGAGAACTTTTCGAATGCTTTCAAAATATTCAAAGATTCAATCATATCATTTTTGTTATCTAAGAATAGAGTGGTATCATCAGCGAGTTGTTTTATCTTAATATACTGCTCATTTGCATGGTGCTTTGTTGGCACTTGGATACCCGTTACTTCACTTTTTCTAATCTTTGCAGCCAAGAGCTCTACAGCTAAAACAAACGCTAAAGGAGAAAAAGGGACAGCCTTGCCTTATTCCACAAGTTACATTAAATGGCTCAGACAACCAGCCTCCATGATTGATACAGCTTTGGTTACCATTTGTTAAAACGTGTACCCATCTTTGGAAATCGGTCCCAAATCCCAAAACCTTGAAGACACATGTAAAAGATATTTTTTTTGATATGGAGTCAAAAGCTTTTTCATAATCTATAGCTAATAAATACCCCGCCTTTCCGGTTTTATTTAAATAGTTGATTACATCATCGATGGTTCTTAACACTGTTGCTATATTTCTTCCCTTTATGTATCCAACTTGATCTTCGTTAACTAAGTTATGGATGACTTTACCTAGCCTTTCTGAGAGTACTTTTGCCAAAATTTTATAATCGGAGTTTGTAAGAGTGATGGGTCTCCAGTTGTTAAGTTTATCTCTAACTAAGTCTTTACCTTTGTGAAAAAGAGTTATAATGCCTTGCCGTTGTGTAAATGAGAGACTTCCACTGTTAAAGGATTCAATAAAGGAGTTAGTGACAACATTGCCTAATTTTGACCAAAAAAAACTTGTAAAACTCGGTTGTTAAGCCATCGCTTCCTGGAGCAGAGCCATTTTTTTTTCATCTTCTTGAGAGCAGATGTCGTCTCTTCTAATGTCACTGTGCCTTCACATGTTACTGCGTCATTTTCTTCCAACTGTCTTATTTCTGCATTTTCAATAAAAATGTCGGTAGCTTCTTCTACATTCGACGCTTCAGTATTCTGGGCATATAACTGTTTATAAAATGCAATTTGTTCTTGCATTATTTCCCTTTGGTCAGTTATAATGTTACCTGTCTCTGTACACAGTCTTGTAATAATCTTATTTCTGCTTCGTGCCTTTTCTAAACTACAGAAATATTTTGTATTCTTTTTCTTTTCTCCTTCTTCTATCCATTTAAGTCTGCATCTTACTTGAGCGCCTCTAGCTTTGTAAGCCTGCAAAATCTCTAGGCTCTGTTTTACTGTCATAAAGCGTTTATTAATATTTTCATTTTGGGGATCACTGGCGAGCTCTTTTTCTAGACTTTGTAACTTTGATTGCAATATCAGAGATTCATTTCTTTTCTCACAAGCCAGATTTTTCCCGAAATCTATACAAAATTTTCTTATTTCAACCTTACACATTTCCCATTTTTTCTAAATGATTCAGACCTTCATTGTCTAAAAGAAATGTATCTAACATATCATTCATTTTTTGTACAAACAGAATATTTTTAAGGTAACTATTATTAAATCTCCAATACCCTGGTCCCCGGATGAAGTCATTCTCATTTCAATTCAAGGACAACGCGTAATCAAAGTGAGGTAATACAAAGCTTCTGTACATAGTTTCTAGAGACTTTCTTGATAGTTTGTATTTGTAATGTTTAAGGCAAGAAATTAGTGGTGTTACTTTAGAAATAATGTTGGCAATGTGCATTTCCCATTTTGCAGTTGTTCTGGATTATCAAACCTAAATGCTTGTGGTATTCAGCTTCCTGAAGAATTGTGTCAGCAAACCCAAGGGAGTAAATGGGCACGTTGTTTTTCTTAAAATTAAGCAAGTCAGTTTTTACCTTTATTGAAGTTAACTTTCCAGGTGGTTGCCCATGTCTCTATTTTTTCCAAGTCAGAATTTAAATTTCAGCTCGTGTAATGGGATTTGGAAGTGAAAGATATGCTTGTGTCATCTGCAAAAAGTTTAATGATAGATTCTAGGTTCATTACAATATCGTTTATGCAAATTAGAAATAAAAGGACCTAGAACAGAGCCTTGAGGGACACCAGCTGGTACAACTTTCAGTTGTGACTTTGCACCTTTAATTACAACCCTCTGGGTACGTTTGTCGAGATAATTTTGAAACCATTCTAACAGTTTACTTCTTATACCTATCGATTCTAATTTTTTTAAGAAGTCCTTTATGCCAGACCCGATCAAAAGCTTTTGAAATATCGGAAAATACGGACTGTGTTGTGATTCCATCATCGTAAGAAGAACAGAAATTGTCATAAATACAAGTTAGTTGGTTAATTGTGGAATCACCTGGAATAAAACCAGATTGTGATGGAGTTAGAATACTATTCTCCCTAAGGAAGCAAAAAAATGTGAGAGTGAATGCACTTTTCGAGAATTTTTCCTACACAACTTAAAAGGGAAATCGGACGGTAATTGTCGCAGAGATTTGTAGATCCTTGTTTGTGAATTGGGTTAACGTGAGCTGTCTTCCACAGTGCAGGAAAGACACCTTCTGATAAGGAACGGTTAAATAGTATAGAAAGTGGAAGTGAGATCACATAAGAAGATGCTTTTAAAAGGATATTATGTATGAGATCAGGACCCTACAGCTTTGTGGGATTCTAAATTTCTTATTACTTGTTCGATTTCGTCTCTAGAGAGTTGAATTTCAGTAAGGGAACAGTCAAGGTGGGGTATTATAGGGTGTTCGTCATTACAGTTTACAAGAGTGGATTGTGTAATGAAAAAGTCATTAAATACTTGAGCCTTTTTATAGTCTGAATAGTATAATTTGTCATTGCTATTAATTGGAGGAATATCACCTGAGTCAGTGCCTTTTTTATTTAAAAAAACTATTGCTTGTTTCTGAGCTGTGATGGATCAGAGGCTTTAATTTCAAGTTCATCAAGATACTGAATTTTACGTTCACGAATTTTATCGGTTGTGAAATTTCTGAACTAGCGATACCGAGTAGTAAGACTTTCATTTATCTGCCTCTGGCTCTCTACGTTATGTTGTGACAATGTTGGATCGCTAGTTTTCTTTAATAACAATTTATAACGTGTATGTAAAGCATTGCGTTTGTTAATCAACGTTAAGATGTCTTTGGTTATCCATGGAGCATCTTTAATACGGATAGTAATTAACTGGAAGGTACACACTGTAAAGAACATTCGTTAAACAGGCTAGTAAAGGTTTCAGTTGCTTCTTCTATGTTCTAAGACGTGCGTCCAGTCAATCTGAGAGAGCAGGTTGCATAGTTTTACAGAATCTAAATTTTTATAATCATAAATGGTTCTTTTAAAAGTATGGTTTCTAGTTACATGATTTTTTAATATAACTCTAGGCACACAGTGGTCGCTACATATTTCTGGGTAAAACATCAGTATCTATAACGAGGTTTGGACTTTGCGTCATAATTAGATCGATACATGTGCTACTGTCTTCTGTTATTCTAGTGGGTTCCTTAACTAACTGGTGCAACTGGAAAGTGTTAAGTATGTCTAATAAATGGGGAGATGGACTATACAAGTCCGAGTTGAAATCACTAAGAATGAAGAATTTAGTAGCCATGTTGTTAACTTTGCGTATGCTTTCCAGTTTCCAGTACTGAACATTAGCATGGGTGGTCTATAATAGGATCCGATCAGAATAACTTCCTGGCCTAGTTTCTTTTCAATCCATATAGCTTCAAGATTGTCTACGTGAAGATCAGACCTGTGCTTGCAGAAAAGATTGTTATTGATATAGATGGCTACTCCGCCATGGGGGTCATTAGGTCTGTCAACTCTAATTGGTGGCTGGAAATTTGGAATAAGAAGCTTATCATTGCGAATGGAGGGCGACAACCATGTTTCAGATACAGTGATTATGTCAAATTTGTTACATTCAGCAGTGATCAGATCTGTATGGGCTTGATTTAAACTCTGAGCGTTGACATGTATTACGTGAAGTTCGTTGTGTTTGGTCATGTTGGGCCCAGGATTCTGTTCTACATCGCCGGCCACGACAAGGACCAATAATAGGAAAGAAAGTAACCCATCCTATTAGCATGGATTTGTCTCGCTTTGACTAGTGTCAGTAGAAACTGGGCTATTTACATTTAATGAGGAGGACAGAAAATGAGCTGTAGGATCTATATAAAAAGTGCCTGTGAAAGACGAGATGCAGCTAGGGTGATAACTGATTAATACAAAAAGTACTAGTGGAATTCCACATTCACATCTGCAAGATCTCAGGATGAGGAAAATTAAAATATTGACAGGGCAGGAAAATATGTAAGTTTGGCTTTTGGCCGCCGCGCTGGGATGATAACTTCCTACTCTGGCTCTATACTGAGTTAAGTCACAAGCCATTAATTTATTGAGCACAGAAACACAAGAAACAGAACCAGAGTCAGGATAAGTCTGTGACAGGAGACACTTGGAATACGAGACTCTCTCTCTACAGGAATGATGACAGAGATTGAGGCAAAGTCTTGTTTAGATAAGTATGCAGAGGAAATGAAACTGAAAAGGAAAAGAAGAATAAAAAAGGCGTTTAAATGTATTGACAAAAGAAAAAGAAAAAGGGGGAAAAGTAAATTAAAGGGCACATGAAAAATCGAAAGAGGTAAATCCATGGTGAACAGATGATGATAGTAAGATCGACCGATGGTGTATTGAGGTTCGTGACAGAAAGCTAAACAGGCTGTACTGCAGTGAACCACGCAAAACAGGTAAAGAAAAACTGAGTACCACGTGCCAGCTAGTCTTCGTTGATCACGCGTAAACAGATCAAAGGCGGGGAAGGGTAGGGGAAGGGTGGGGAAGGTGGGAAGAGGGGGAAGAGAGGAGGGCGAGGGAACGGCGGGTAAAGATAGGCCTGTGAATACGCCACTGTGAACAACCACTACAGCCGTTAATTCAGGAGAAAGGACAGGCTACGGCCAGCCTTATACAAATAATAGAAGTGCGCATCTAACAGTGTGCAAGATAGCTATTGTGTACATTGTTTCACTGCGCCACAACAAAACAGTGTGATATGGGACATAACTACTGGCGTTGTATAGATACACAGAAGTCAACTATATTGCAACAAAACGAAGTGGAGTTGGTCATCACAGGACATTGTTTAGTTAAGGGACACAGTTGGCATTAGCATGAAGCACAGTTATCTATGAACACACACACACACACACACACACACACACCACACACACACACACCACACACTGTACACACACACACACAAACACACACACACAGCTACACACACACAATTACACACACACACACACAAACTGACTGAAACCATTTACTGTCAGATTAACATAGTGTTGTACTGACATTTTAAAAGGATAAAACGCCAGTAAAAGATCAGATTCGAGAATAAGACAACATAACATATTCAACGCTTTACAAAACATTCCGAAAAAATTAACATTAGACATCTCTAACTTTGTAAGTAGAATAATATCCTCTCAGAAACCGGCTCAATAAGGGATGCCATCTTACCCGTCTGACAGAGGTAAAAGCTCTCTCGCCGGAAGTCTGGGGCTCTCTCTCTCTCTCCATCGTCTCTTTTGGCAGAAACAACGCCGGAGACATCGCACAATCACATCACACGCACACACAGAGGCCACCTGGGACCACGAAAAAATTTTTTTTTTTTCGTGCTGGTCGTGTCGGAGCTCCTGGTCCGTGGCTTTTCCATCCTCGTGCAGGGGACACACACACACACTCTTTCAGCTGGCAATTCGTCCCTTGGTGACTCTCAACTTCACCTTGCCATTTGATTCTGTTAATTTATGCCTTATGAAAACTTCCAATGATAATTTGTTACTATTCAATGGAACTGTCGGTCAATATCAACAAATCGCTTACACTTTGAAAATCATATACACACAACACACATTATTCAGTGCTAGCATTACAATCACTGAATGTAGATGTTCATAAGCTACCGAAAATACGCAATTTTTATTATCCACCTTTGTATAACTATAGGAATGATGGTAAAAAGATTCAAACTCGCCATTATAGTGAGAAGAGATCTAAATTATTGTCCTCTGAACCCTCCTATTCTACTAATGCTGAAGTTTTCGCAAACTGGCGTTACTGTAAAAGTTGAACAAGCAGACAAATTTTAAACATCATTTCTGCTTACTATCCCAGTGGCCCAAAGGCAGATAATACAGACTGGATAAAAAAAACCTTCCTTTGTCAAACAACAAATGGGTAAAATACTGGGAGAAGTCAATGCGCATGCTCCATTTTGGGAATATGGTTGCACCACTACAACTTGCAACCGTTTAGTTGAAAATATTGTTGACTCCAAATTGGTTTTATTAAACGATGGTAGTATTACCAGACTGCCAGACATTTCCACTCATAAAAACCTACTTCTATTGATTTATCTTTAATTTCTCCGGAGTTGGCAGTAAAAATGGTATGGTCAAAGAGGATGATACTTTGGGCAGCGATCATTTCCCAATTATAATACAGTTAAAGGAGCATATTGAACATGAAGAAGATGGAAATGAAGATAGTATCCCAAAGTTTTCATATAAAAATGCAAATTGGTCTCTGTATGAATCGATCTTGTCCAACACACATTTCCATAGCATTGTTTAATGAAGGTATAGATGCATATTATACAGAGTTTTGTCGACATCTCTTACAGGCTGCCGGAAAATCTATTCCTATTTGTAAAGATGCCCAACAGTGGAAATATGTTGGTAATTCATGGTGGAATTTAGATTGTGCGATAGCTGTAGCTCTTAAAAAAGAAGCCTATAAAGCTTGGCTGAAAGTAAGAACAGATGAAAATTTCCTAGCGATGAAACATGCCAAAAAAAACAGTAACAGGGTCGTTGCCGAGCGAAAAGAATACATTTCTCAGAATTTTGTAGATCCAAAATATCGGAATCAAAAGATATCCATAAGGTTTGGAAAATGGTTAAAAAATTGAAAAATGGTTATTGCTTGCAACAGTACCCAATTAAGTTAGATAATAATGCTCTTCCATCCTCACAGGAGAAAGCTGAGGCATTCGTCAAAATATTTTCAGAAAATAACTTGCTGTCTAGTCTCAGTCCATCTATCAGGTGTTTTAGAGAGGAGGAAGAAAAAACGAACTATCTATCAGGATCCACCACCAAATCATTTCCATTATTTAAACGCTCCTATTACATATGATGAATTTTGTGAGACGTTAGAATCTTTTTCTTCAAATTCAAGTGCTGTTGGCCTAGATGGTATATCCTATCAACTGTTATACCACTTGCCTCCACATTGGAAACGATTACTGCATTCATTTTACAAAAAATGTTGGTTTAATGGAAACTCTCCCTAGTATCTGGAAGAGATCTGTTGTAGTCCCAGTTCCAAAACAAGGTAAGCCCAGGTCAGACATTGGTAGCTACAGGCCAATAGCACTAACCTCTCACGTTGGAAAGTTGTTAGAAAAGATTATCCAAAAACGTCTTTCATATTTTTGTGAAAAAGAAAGTATAATCCAGTGAATCAAGCGGGGATTTCGCAAAGGTCGATGTACAATAGATCATTTGGTGAAACTTACAAGTCAAATAAAAAGCAGTTTGCCAGACGGAAAAGTACACTTGCTACCTTTTTTGATATCAGAAAAGCGTATGATAGTATCTGGCACGCTAGACTACTTTACAAATTGAAAGAAATAGGAATTAATGGAACGATGTTTCAATACTTTAAAAGTTTTTTATCGCAGAGATCCATATGTACAAGAATAGGGAAAGTTTACTCGTCTTTTCAGAGCATTGATATCGGAATTCCACAGGGCTCTATTATAGCCCCCATGTTGTTTAACATTCTTATTTATGATCTTCCAAAGATATTATCAAAAAGTGTGAGTTTAGTACAATATGCTGATGACATTGCTATGTGGATAAATACAAATATCCGAAAGAATACTGGCAAGAGAATTACGAATCATATACAGAAGATATATCAGTTAGAGATAGATAAATTAAACAAATTTATGGAAAATAACGGGCTTATTCTCTCAGGTGAAAAAACACAACAGTTAATGTTTTTCAATAATGGAGACAATCCAGTGTATTTGCCAAGCTTCAAATGAATGATTCTGAATTGCAGTACTCACAAAACATAAAATTTCTGGGTGTGAACTTAACCCCTAAACTTAACTGGCGTTTTTACATTGAAAGCTTGATAGCTAAAACAGGGAAACGTTTAAAACTTACTGAAAATTATTTGTATTCAGCCGTGGGCTCAAGATACAAAAACCTCCTGCACCTAGCTGTTTCCCTAATAAGATCAAAACTAGTGTACGGACAAGAAGTTTATTTTTCAGCTCCTCAAAGTCTACTGAAAAAATTGCAAAGTATAGACAGCAAAGCTATCAAATTAGCGCTTGGTGTCCCAGTGCACACAAAACACATTGAAGGTGTACAAAGAAATTAATATGCTATCACTGTCAGATCAACGTAGATTAGCTGTGGCCAAATATGTCGCAAGAAGTCTTTCAGTACCTAATTCAGTCGTCGAAAACGAAGTGTGTGATGGATTCAAATGTTGAATATCCCAAAAGAGCTCAACAGCTAGGTTATCTTTGTCCCGTTCGAAATTACACGAAAGATTCTTTTGAAAAATGCAATATTGATGTCACTTCTCTCTCACCTGCTCCTGTTGTTCCCCCGGTGCCTCCATGGGAACATAGACAAGCTATCTTTGATGTAGATTACACTGATGTCCGGAAAAAATGATAACATTAACATTTTAACTTCTAAAGTGAGAGAAAAACTTAGAAAACAAATATTCAGATTATTTACAAATTTTTACGGATGGTTCCGTTTGCCAGTTAAGTGCAGGTTCAGGTTTTGTTATTCCGGCTTTAAAAAGTTCAAAAAAGCATACAGCCTTGGAAAAGGATTTTCTATTTTTTACGCAGAATTGTATGCTATCTTATGGCGTTACTCTTTATTTGTGATAGTAATAATTCTTTCTGTAATATTTTATTTTGTGTTGATTCTAAGGCAGTGTTAGATAGTTTGAAAGTTTGGGATGTTTAAAAAACAAGGAAAGATGTAATCTTTGAAATAAAGCATCTAATTAATTACATTATTTCCACAGGAATAAATATAGTCTTCTGCTGGGTCCCTTCACACTGTGGTATTTATTGGAATGAAATAGCAGATAAAACTAGCCAGACGCGGGGTAATGGGCAATGCTGCAAAAAATAATTTGAAGTTAGATATATATGAAATACATTCGTTATTTGGAAAGCTGTTTCCGAATTGAGAAGTCTCAAGATAAATGTGTAATGGAAACATATCCTAGACATATTTCTAGTTTAATATACAAGATACGTTTGAACTCTTGGAAGACCAAATATCCCAAAATATAGCGTGTGCATGTTCTAAGCCCATTATCTGGTGAACATATACTTTTCCATTGCCCCATTTTGAATGCTCTTTATTCAAAAGCAAACATTGAAATCTCGAAATCTAAACGGTTCACGCTATTTCTTTCAGTTCAGAAATTGTTGATGTTGCAAAAATTATCTCTCAATCTAACAACAAGAACACACACACACACACACACACACACACACACACACACACACACACACACACACACACGGGCGCGCGCGCGCGTAAACAGACACTTGCACGTACACACGCAAATGCACATACGCACACATGCTTATATGCTATATGTATGTTCGTATGGTCATCCTGTATCGTGGCCGGTTAGTTCCAGCAGTTTCATTTGTTACCAAATCGTAGCATTTACAGACAGCTACGAATGACGAAACTGTAAATCATATGACGAAACTGCAAGTCAATAATATATACAGGAGGAGTCCTGTATAACTTCTTCGTGTCGTATGTGCCCTGGACAAAACACATGGCTGATTTCTGATGCTATTGATAGTCCCTTGAGCGTTTCATAGGACTTAATAAGAATTAGATCAACCACCAGCCTAATATCAGGTTTGAATAACAAATACAATATCCAACAAGTAATAACAAACTGCTTATCCAACACACAAGTTGGGCACACACAAACACACACAATACAAACTCTCTCTCTCTCTCTCTCTCTCTCTCTCTCTCTCTCTCTCTCTCTCTCTCTCTCTCTCTCTCTCTCTCACCTCTCTCTCCTCTCTCTCTCTCTCTCTCTCTCTCTCTCTCTCTCTCTCTCTCTCTCTCTCTCTCTCTCTCTCTCTCTCTCTCTCTCTCTCTCTCTCTCTCTCTCACACACACACACACACACACACACACACATGCAAGCGCACACACACACTGCTTGCAAGTGTAAACACACATACACATGTGCACACACACACATACACACTCACACAAAACACACGGGGGCACATACAAACACACATGCAGACACATACATACAAACACACACACACACACACACACACACACACACACAACCACACACACACACACACACAACACACACACACACACAATACACACACACACACACACACACACACACACACACACACACACACACACACACACACACACACACACACACACACACACACACACACACACCACTCACACCGCACAGATATATGCACACACTCACACCCACACACACGCGCGCGCGCGCGCCGGATTCCACCGGTTTTCACTGGTTCACTGGTTCTAGACTTCACTGCGTTCAGCTATCTAAACAAGTGTCAAAGTTGGTCTCCAGCTGGACACTCATAATTAGTGCGGTGACAAAACACAAAGTCGTTTTCCGTCACAGCGAACCGCATGGCCCGTCCACTGACCGACAGACAAGACTTCACATTGAGCTGTTTACAAACTCACATTGAAATGTTAGCAGACCTCCTCGAAGACATGTCGCGTGCGTGCGATACAGGCCATGCAATACAGGCCATGTTGTTGAATAAGTTACAGGTGTAGTGTTCGGAGGAGGGTTACACAACTTTGATGGTTGACCTATACAAGATGTCCACGAGGTTTACCCATGACTGTTACAAGTTTTGGGCCAGACACAGTCACGCATTATTTAGCGTACTTAAGGAGGTCGTCGAGACAGTTGATCTTGCTGACACGGTCGTCTTTCTTCACGAAAACGTCCCCGTCGCGAGTCCAGGTGTCGGTGATGATCTTGTTCTTGCGTAGTACTCGTGCCTTTGCAGCCACTGTTGCCCTGTTGGCGGTCAGGTCGTCGTTAACGTAAACTTTATTGTCAATGCCAGCCAGACGATTGTCAGTGTAAGTTTTCAAGACGTCTCTCGCTGTTTTCCCACGGAGGCTACTGCGTTTTTTCATGAGAGCTGCCTTGCTCTTAAGTGTGGTAAATTTCACAATGATTGCCCGTGGTCCATTACTGGGTACTCCGGGTTTTCCAAGTCGATGCGATCTGTCGATAGTAACAGGATCAATGCCAACGTCCAGGCATTATGCTAGGCCTAGGACTATTTTATCAGTGTCCTCGTTGGCAATCTCCGGAATGTTATTGATGCGAATACTATTTCGACGGGTATAAGCCTCAAGAGCATCGACCTTGTCTTGCAGGGCTTTGATTTCCTTCTCCTTCTCTGCAGGTTTGCTCTGCATCGCTTCAATAGTGGGATTAATTCGTGCAGCGACTGCATCGGCAATAGTCGCTAGTATCATGGGATCTGTGAGAACACTCGTAACATCTTCGGCAGTAGCCATTGTATCTGATGATAGCGCAGAGTTATCAGGAGTAGCGACAGAATTTGACGGTAGTTCGGAATCCGAATCGCTTTCGATTTTGGTTGAGTGAAAAACGTCACCTGTTAAGATGGTAGATCCGTCATACAAGGAAGTGTCGCCTTGATCAAAAACAAACTCTCTTGTCGTCAACAAGCCCAGGTGAGTCGCTAGCACGTGCACGCTTCTTGCTTGTGTCGATACTGCTATGAGACATTACACCTCATTTTTCACGTGCGTACAGCACCAAGGAACAGAAGCACAAGCAAGATGGCGGTTCAACAAAAACTGAATGAAACGAAAAAAGCTGCTCTCATACACAACCCTGGTTCAACACATTCAGGTAGGTATCTCCCTCCAAAATGTTCAACTGCTCCTAATAGATAGACAACCGTCACCGTGACACCTTCACACACCCTTAAGAACAGTCAAATTTGTATTCCAATGCAGTAATCACATAAAAAAAAATACCTCAAAAACACACAGCGATCGAATGAGCCGCTCACCTAGTCGGCCATCTTGACCTCTTCTTCGGGCATTATTCGTGACCCATAGTGAACACACCTACAAATTTTCAGAAATATCGGCCAAGTACCATCTGAGATACTCCATAAGGAAGGAAAAAAACCGTTACAGCTGTAGTAACAGCTATAACGGGGTAAACTAAAGCATCGGGCATCATCCGTGGCGCATAATGAACATACCTGCTAATTTTCGCAAAGATCGGCCAAGTACTTTCGGAGATATTCACAAAGAAGGAAAACCGTTACAGTCGGTTATAGCCGTTGGTAACGGATATAACGGTAAAAATAAAACATCGGACATTATTCGTGACCCATAATGAACATACCTACAAATTTTCAGAAAGGTCAGCCAAATACTTTTTGAGATATTCCATAAAAGAAGAAAAACCGATACAGTCCGTACACAGCCGTTAGTAACAGCTTTAAAAGGGTAAAAACTAAAACATCGGGCATCATCCGTGACCCATAATGAACATACCTGCTAATCATCAGAAAGATCGGCCAAGTAGTTTTCTGAGATATTCATTAAAGAAAAGAAAAACCGTTGCAGGCTGTTACAGCCGCTAGTAACGGCTATAACGTGATAAACTAAAAACATCGGGCATCATTCAAAATGAACATACCTATAAATTTTGAGAAAGATCGGCCGAGTACGTTCTGAGATGTTCCATAAAGAAAAAAAAAACGTTACAGGCCATTACAACCGTTAGTAACAGGTATAACGGTAAACTAAAACATCTTGCATCATTCTTGATCCATAATGAATATACCTACACATTTTCAGAAAGATCGGCCAAGTACTTTCTGAGATATTCCATGAAAAAAGAAAAAAACCGTTACAGGCCGTTACAGCCGCTAGTAACGTCTATACTGTCATAAACTAAAACACCGTTCATCATCCGAGACGCATAATGAACATACCTGCTAATTTTCGCAAAGATCGGCCGAGTACTTTCGGAGATATTCCATAAAGAAGGAAAACAGTTACAGTCCGTTACAGCCGTTAGGAACGGATATAACGGTAAAAGAAAAAAAAAACGTCAGGCATTTTTTCATGACCCATAATGAACAGACCTACAAATTTTCAGAAAGTTCGACCAAAAATCATTTTGAGATATTCCATAAAGAGAAAAACCGTTACAGTCCGTTACAGCCGTTAGTAACAGCTTTAAAGGGTAAACTAAAAGATCGTGCATCATCCGTGACCCATAATGAACATACCTGCTAATTTTTCAGAAAGATCGGCCAAGCACTTTCTGAGATATTCCATACAGAAGAAAAAACCGTTACAGGCCGTTACAGCCGTTAGTAACGGATACAACGGTAAAATAAAACATCGAGAATTATTCGTGACCCATAGTGAACATACCTACAACTTTTCAGAAAGATCGGCCAAGTACTTTCTGAGATATTGCATGAAAAAAGAAAAAACGTTACAGGCCGTACAGCCCACAGTAACGGCTATAACGTGATAAACTAAAACACCGCGCATCATCCCTGACCCAAACTGAATATACCTGCTAATTTTCACCAAGATCAGCCCAGTAATTTCGGAGATATTCCATAAAGAAGAAAAGCCGTTACAGGCCGTTACAGCCGTTAGTTACAGCTATAACGAGGTACATAAAACATCGGGCATCATCCGTGACGCATAATGAACATACCTGCTAGTTTTCACAAAGATCAGCCAAGTACTTTCTGAGATATTCCATGAAGAAGGAAAACCGTTACAGTCCGTTACAACCGTTAGTAACGGAGATAACGGTAAAATAAAACATCGGACATTATTCGTCACCCATAATAAACATGCCTAGAAATTTTTCAAAAAGATCGGCCAAA
>JADBJO010031462.1:0-16716 GCA_016801955.1 Conus betulinus | reverse complement strand
GATGGGCTGGTTTAAGGTGGCGGTGAAGCTGGGGGAAAGGGTGGGATGGGATGGGACTGGGGTCCTTCCTGGGGCGTCTCGTCCCCTTCATTTTGTTCCCGTTTTCCTCATAGTTGTCTGCAAGTTTAAGGCCTAATATGGGCTTTATTTTTACACACGCACACACACACACACAAACTCTCTGTTCAGTCTGTCTGTCTGTTCCTCTCGTGTGTGTGTGTTTCAGTTTCAGTTTCATCAAGGAGGCGTCCACTGCGTGCGGACTAGTCCATATACGCTACACCAACATCCGCTAAGTTTTGAGACCACACCACGTATGATTTGAAGCCGATGAATAAATGAATTAACAACAAAGACGAGACAATTGAAGAAGAGGTCTCGTGGCTACGACTCAGCAGATGTCTGACCTACACTTAATCCAACGCGCTGGTCAGACAGACAGTGTGTGTGTGTGTGTGTGTGGGTGTGTGTGGTGTGTGTGTGTGTGTGTGTGTGTGTGTGTGTGAAATCCATCCCAGTAATAATTACAGTAACAATACAGGTGTTGTGCATTTTTCTTAACTTCCAAATACGAATTTTTTGCAGTGAAGAGACGTCAAGTGTGTGTCTGAATCAATATGCAGATAAAGTTTACCGTAGCATTTAGTACAAGGTTTCCGAAATATGGCCAAACAATCAATATTTCAAGAATAAATCTCACTAATGTAATTTGTATGCGATCAGTGTGCCCTTAGGGAGAGAGAATGAAAGGCATAGACTAACTCTTATCAGGTCTCCTGAGCCCAGACAAACCATGACGGTGAGAGAGACGGAGAGAAGACAGACAGAGGACAGACAGAGATTACTGTAACTCTTTCCGCTTGCCCAGGTTTGCCCAGACAAGCCATCCCGGCCAGACTCCCTGCAGGGGTGCCCGACGTCTCAGTGGAGCAGCACACCATCATCCCAAGAAGACAGCCTCCGGAAGCGGGCGTGCCATTACTACCACTCCCCCCAGCGGCAGTTCACAACGGTGCCAGCGGCGGCTCAATGGTAATGCCCACACTGCCAAGCTCCCATCCCACCTCGTCCGTCCTCGTAGTGACACACCTCTGCAGCGCTTGCCGAAAAGGCACGCGTTCGGTCCTGACTGTGTAGGACTGCCGCCATGGGACGCCAGATAGCGACTGCTGTGTGGATTTGTGTCTGTGGTATCTTCAGACTTTCGGGCAGTTCAAGTCCGCTATCAAGGCTGTGTCTTTAGAAAAGAAATGTTCAGCTGAAACTGAGTCGCCAGTTTGTTGGCGATCGAGTCATACGTTCCGGTGATGAATCAAAGCCTTTTTGTCTGGCAAGGTCTGGCTTAAGGATCTGTTGGCATGACCTTTTCGGATCAGTCTGGGGAGCATATGTGTAATTTAGCGACAAAGTCTCTTCAGCAACCATATCCAAGTCTTTTAACTGTTGGATGTTAAAGCATAGAATTCACTGCCCGGTTCCAATGAGTTTGGAATCGAGGGGAGAATCAATAGCGACATTTGCACCCTCCTCCCAGGTCTATTTCGAGCCCCGCAAAATAAAGTGAACAAAGACACTCGGTTACGTACATTTTTGCGGTGTTCAGGTGGTGCCGGGAGACTTTGTTGATCTCCATGAATGTGCGTGCTTAGAAAATGATCAACGTCGCAACATCGAAAGGTCTAGTGTATATTAGTCATGATCAATTTCTGGAGATGGGTGGTGTCATTCCACTGTTCTGAAACCTTAGGCCTTATTGCCGCCCTCCAGTGCCCGACAAACTCAGCCGTTATCTTGCATGTGCGTCATGCCCCAACTTGTTCTCCCCGCAACGTCCTAACAAGAATCAAAAAGCGTGTTGGTCTTGTCACACACATGCGCGTTTGCCGTAAAGCCGGGGGAATAGTATTAATGTATCTTATTTGTAGGTCGAAATTGCATAACGTGGTCTCATGTAGCATGACAAAGCGATGTATGTTCTGGCTGAAATATTATGCAGCACTGCTTGCAGTCAGAACATATACGACATGCCACAGACACTGCGATATAGGGCCTCTAACGCCAGATACGCGTGGCGCGTAGAACCCGCTAACGTCTGTGCCCACAGGATGGAGCTGTTCACAGCTACAAAGGCAAGCCATGCTATTGTAGTCCGACGAAGTCCACTGATCACTTACAATTATGTGTCACGGGTCCAGTACCGAAACGGGGAATGGAGAGGGAGCTTGACCGAGCCCCGAGAGAGAACGGAGGATGGTTGCCGGAGACCCGCATTGAGATTTAGTACTCTTGAAGCTGCGAGGTCCTCGAACATATCACACAGTGTTGCTCGTCATTTTTCCGCAACCCGCTTATTCCATGCCCCACACGCAGTTGGTATAAAGACGTCACTTAAAAAGAGGTGTTGCAACCATTTCACACACTCTCATTATGACGTCCATAGAAACAGCGATGGCATGCCATGAAGTGCCCTGTAAAGCAGACGCTGAGAGGAAGCAAAGTGCGCCTTTATAGTGCACATGAACACTGTGCGCTTCGGACTGGGTTCCGTTTGCTGGACACCGATACTTCAGGTGGGCTGTCTTTATAATGTAGATGTTTGCTTTTCTCTTTTCTGTTTACTCGCTCCAAGTATGTAATGCGTGGCTATCGTCAGCCCACAAAACACATCAAGATCGTTGTTACGCGAGAGGACTTGAGAAAAGGTAGACATTGAGAGTCTAGTCTGTTGTGTCTGTCCGTCTGTGATGGCACACATGTAGTTACGTGTGGTGCTGTGTGTGAGATCTCATCAAGTCTCTACAATTGTCACACCAGCACTATTGACAACCACCCACCCGGTAACAAGCTAACAATGAAGCAGTCATTGAATTTCTAGCTTAATAAGATTGTTTTTTTTTTTTTTCTTTCGTTTCTCTTCCCTTTTTTTTTTTACCCCCCCCCCCCCTTTTTTTACTGAGAGTCACTATTGCCATGTTTTCACATGACTCCAAAAGGCTGGATGTGATACGAATCACATGTAATAACCATGCAAAAGAATCGACCCACAAATCAATTAATCCCCCCCCCTCCCCCCCCCCCCCATGTTTCCCGTGCAACCAGAGATGTGCTCAGCGGTAGATATGTATCTGACGCTTATCTTCGCTCTCAATAGGAACTCCTTTTTTACATGTATGTTTGAACTGTCACAGCCCATTGCATCAACAAGTGAGACTGTTGCCAATTTATCACAAGCCATGGTGATGTACTTGGCCAGAGTCATTTAGAATCTAAGAGAGGGGTGGATAGGTAGGTCATTTTTTTGTGAGATTTTCTTTCCTTTTTTTTTTGTTGACTCCATGGTGCCCCCCCCCCTCCTGCTCCCATTTCCTAGCACTTTAATAGGCACCCGGTATTTTGACAACATAGAATGCTCTGGCCCTACTGGATCCGTTATGACGAAGCTTGACTTACCATCTATGCGATAGATGAAGCGAGGCCACGTGAAGGTGACAGCCCATTCTGATTTATCATCATCCAAAGATTAACATTTTTTTCAAAACTGCTAAAAAAAAGCAAGAAAAACCACAGTAAGAAGATGAAAGTACGAAAGCTCTTACCCTAGAAACATAGTTGTCACCATGCCCTCACGATAACACAACAAACGCTGGCAGACAGGACTCCCAGTAAAAGACCCGTTACCCCTTCCGGCTCATGGACGCAGCCCAGTGCTCCATTGCTGAACAGCGTTTTTCTACATCTTCTAAGTCCCCTGTCTCACAGATTTTAACGACGTAAATCACTGACATTGTATACTTACAATTGAGAAAACAAAAGCTGAGCACACAAAAGTCCGAGGACACAAGCCTTTTTTTTAAAGAGCAGAAGAGGCACAATGTAGGCAAGCAAAAGCAGAGACAAAAATCGATGCACATCTGTAAAACACCACCTTTTTTTTTTCTAAGGAAAAGAACAGGTGAAAAAATAGCACTGATTTTTGTCCTTAATGGCCATCAATCATCAGCAGCAGATTCTTAGACAGACAGGGATTCTAGTTCATGCTGACAATGAACCTCCTTTGAATTGTCATGCGGGGACATTCTACCTTGCTATTATGACAGCAACCAATTATATAATTGCAAAGATGCCCCCATCCAGTATACCTATGTTCTCAGTGACCTTATCATCGGTTAAAGGCACAAAACGAAGGATATTAAACTATCCTCTCAGCATTTATTTGTAATGCACCCTCCTCAAGCACAAAGACATGGTAAATGGTGTTGTTTATCTCCATTAGAGTATGTAGCGCTCCACTTTGTCTGTATTTTTCCCTACGAGTTGATCAGGGCTTGCAGTGGCCACGCCTGACTTACCACAAGACGATCCTTCGTCCTTATTTAGCTCAGGACTCATGCATTGTAGGAATGGGACACCTAATACACCACTTAATTTAAAACTGTTTTCCATTCTGACATACATATCACTTCCCTTAGTGACATATAGCTGCTGCAGTGGGTTGCCTGATCCTTAATCACAGTCCTCACAGGTTGGTAACGACGTCTACGGCATGCTTTACCTGCATACCTCTGTTATACTCAAGGGATACCGCGACCCGCAGCGACATGTTTGACAGCATGATGCAACTATCTGACGGATGTCAAACAAGATGCCGTGCTACTAGCCGCATCCCATCCCCTACCATCATATTACCATCTCTCTACTGCAAACCTCAAACTAAACACAAACCCACCAGAAATTCTACTACTAAGAACATGAACTAACTGGCATGAGACTTGATTGTACAAGCCACTTGTAAACGCATAAAATAAAATGCTAACGAACGTGCTTCTTTTTATACCAGGTGAACATTCTGTTTCTGGTAAATACCTGCACTACTTACCTGACCTTCTGAGCTGTGTTGATACCAGCTCGATAAAAATGACTGAAATGATGCATTTTATATCACCTGATCTGAAGCACAAGGAACGAGTGCACATGTATTTTTCTGTGAAAATTTTGTGTACACCGGCATCATGATCGTTTAACATTCACTCATGATTGCCTTCCTATGATGATGTACTTTTGTTTTTCTACCGCAATGGACCGACGACAGAGTTCCTCCGGACAGACACAGTAAAATGACGAGTTTTCACGATATGATGACGTTCCCCTTCCCTTACATTTCATAATGAATAGCCCTGGGTTGCTCAGCCTATAGGCATCCTCACTCGTTACAGCTTTCTTATTATGCTAAAAGTGAATTTCTGCTACAAGATGCAACAGAACCTGGTGTCTATGTGTGCGTGTGTGTTCCGCGCTGCGTTGTCGTGGGTTAAATATGAGCAGCCTGAAACGTGAATGAGTCTGGTTGTCTATGCCAATTGTCCTTGCTGTTACTTTCTGCCTTTTGTATGGAGTACGACAGAACAGAAGTAGTTCCGGGAATGACAAAAAATTATATCAGTTGAAATTTATATGATGTGAAGTGATAAATGCCACGGTTTCATAGTGAAAAGTTCAGTGCTTTGGTGAGTGTCTGAAGTGTGTTGCTGGAGGAAGAAGGTTGGGTCTATGAGGAGTACGGTGATGAACGAAGACATAAGACCGCTTTGCGCATCTGTTCTGCCAAGTCTTTTTAGGAGGTACTGTAAGGCCGTTGCTTTGTGTTGTTTTTGCCGCAGCCCCATTTGATCAGTGACTAGCACCCAAATCATTTTTAATCCCTGCCAACAACCTGAAAAATGTGGCACATGTGGATAACTAGCATTGCAAAAGACAAATGTTGTTATGTGACATTTCATAAATTTCTTTTACCACCATTTGTTTTTGTCTGATTGCTAGTTGACAAATACTACTAGTTACGCATATGAAATGACTTTGAGTTATATATAAGTTTGAATAGAAAAAAAAAAAAGTGTACCTTTCAGAGACAGTGCCCTTCATCTTTTGCGTTGCTGTGGCCAGCCCTGGGTCACAAAGTGGAAGTGTTGGTTGATTGGTTGTTCGGTGGGAGTGGCATGTTCTTGTTACCGCCCTTTCTAGCGCCAAGAAGGGGGGGCGTTGATGGGGGAGGGGGGGGGTGGGGGGTGCTGGTGGGAAGGTGAATACGGTGTAAGTATGTGTCGCAGAAAAGGGGTGGTGGGAGCAAAAGAGGGGGGGGCGAAAGGTTGGGGAACTGAGGACCAGAGGGTTGGTGGTTAACAGAGAGAGAGGGGTGAGCGGGGCGGGTCGGGTGGTAAGGAAAAAAACATGGTTGGAGCGCTTCTTCATGTAGTAGCAATGGGGGGGGGGGGGGGGGCCGGTGCGCGCGGAGGGGCAGGGCAAGGGGGCGGGGGCGTTTGCCCGCTTGAGATAACAAGTTACTTCCCCGGCCCCATGCAGATCCACATAAGGACTCAAGTGTCCCAAGGCGGCGTCCCTGTAAAGTTACCCCATGTCCCTTGCCATGAATTGACCCGCCGGCTTCTTGGCCTCTTTTGCTCCAATGCGACCAAAGCCGCTGCCACGCTGATGGGACAGGTATGGTGTTCAGACTAGTAAGGTGGCCTTTGCCACCTGGTGACTACCGTTTCCTGGTCAGGTATTGTTGCTCCTGTGTTTCCTTTGAAAAACGAATCATTGACGTGATCCTGTAGTCGTCTTCCTACATACATCACTGGCACAAAAACGCGATACAGCAGGGGACACAGACAAACATTTGGAGTTTGGCATGTGAAAGGCGATTTCCACCTGACAACCTTTACGCATATGATAGGTCCTGGATAGTCGTTTGCCAGGTTACTAAAAGTTACACGTTTTATCATTAAGTGCTTTGCCAGGGGAAATTGCCGGGGTGCTGAGCAGAGGTGGTGGTAGACGTGGAAGGCAGCAGCACAAGCCGGTCACAAGCGGTTGTGTCCCTACTGAAAGCACAATGGTGGTTGCGTGGTGGAATGTCCTTCTTTCAGGGTGGATACGTTCCTAAGGATCGACGGACCCAGTTGCGACACATGCATACGACATGTTTTCACGGGTATGTTCTTGTCTTGGGGTTGCATAGTGCAAACCGTACACAGTGAATCCTCACGCGGTTGCGGACACTGTGCGCGCCCGTGCGCTCCACCTCTGCTTTCCTGTTGCTTTTCTGTGCAGAGTCCATGCATATTGAGGACCATGGATTCTGAGGAGCAGGGACTGCAGGTGATCCGGCACAGGGGACGTGCTCTGTATCCAATAGAGGCATCTACAAAGCGCGGCTCACCCCTCTGAGCAACGGTGACAAAGCTCGCACCGCGCACGGGGTCGCGATTTCGGCCGTGTGACTTCAAGAAATCCGACGTCCACAGTTACTGAGGGGACAGAGGAGTCTGGGCGCCCCGGGGCACTCAAGGAAACTGGGTAAAAAGGGATGCTTGTCTTTCACGATGGCCGGGTGGCGTGGCTGGCCCATTGAGCAGAGAACGGTCACGACCATGAGACATCTGTGGTTCTACAATGGACGCTAGTATGGCAGAGGATAGTTGAGTCTGCTTACTGGATGTTGACAAGTCATGCGAGGAGGAAAAGCAAGGACGAGTCCAGAAATTTCACCATTTCCTCTATCTGTGTCGTACGCCACCATGGCCCAGTGTAACACCAAAACATTATAGCAGTGGTAAACGAAGAAATCAAAAGTCCCCCCTTTAGGCCTTAGCACCGTGGAGGCCGAACAAAGCAACACAGGCTGTAATTGGCATAACGCACATTGCAGAATGGTCAGCTATCCGCAATCACCGTCATCAGCGTAAATCCTCACACAACACTTCACTAGCCACAAACCTCATAATCGTATCTAGAAGCAAAACGTCGATTCAACACTGTGACAGGAGAACAGTAACAAATTACAGCTGCCTAACAGAGCACCGCGAAAGCAAGGATACACAGTGGACAAACACCGACAATCTCCAAGACCACGCAACACACACTACATTAGTCACGTTTTTGTTGTTTTTTGTAGTTGAAGGCAGAGCTAGAACGAGTTCAAAAAAACAAAGCACAAAAAAGAAGGAAATACCCTACCATCCTAATTTCACAAGGACAGGAAACCCTCTGCATGGTCAATGAGGTTAATTCCAAAAAAACGCAACCCGACAGAGTTAGCGTCCGAAAGGTGAGACAATAGAGCCCTGAGCATGTTTTTCAGAATTTTACTCAAGCAACAATAAAATTTAAGACATTCTGATTCAAAATACTTTGATAATCAGCCCATTTGAGACTTGTCAAAGGGGACCTTTCCCAGCATGCTTGGTAGAAACTATCGCGTCCGTATTGATCAAATGAAATGAAGTCTTAGATCAGGAAACAAATACAGCTCCTTTGTACAATTCATGGTGTGTTGGTGGGTGTGGTGGGTGTGCGCGCTGTGTGTTTAACAGATATGTTCTTGTCGGTAGGTGTTTATATGTGATGATTGGTGTTGAAATAGGTGGCAAAATAAACACTTCTGGCCACAACGATTGGAGGCCATATTTATTTGTTTCAACTGTCTGGCGGTCACGCCGTTTATCTCATTCTATTGCAATGCAAAGATTAGTTCTAATCAAACAGAAAAGAATCGCAATGTTATCACAGGTAGAATCCATAAGCGAAATTTTATTCTATTATGCGCAATGCATTTGGATAGAAAAAAAAGACCTTTTCTTGTTGACCAGCAAATACTGACAAGACATTGAGTTGACTCTTTGTTGGACAGTGGTCGTCGTAACTGACGTAATAGTGAGTTAAACTAAGGACAAAAACGCCACGGTTCTCTCGAGGTTTCTGTTTTCGTTGCACTCACTCAGTCGAAGGACACTCGAGTGCTGCGCTCCTTACAGGTACTCCACACACAGCACATTCTAGAAATGGCCGTAGCCAGCTATCTCAAGCAAGCCTCAGAACCCTACAGGGGGAATATAACATCAGATGATTACTGAGCACACTGGCAGCGTAAGAGGGGACACTGCACGCGACTCAGCCACTTCGGTTGACTCCAGAGACCCCTCAATGCTATTAACACGACTTTCTATTATGCCAATTCCATCAACAAATAAATACTAGTTACAATGCCCTCCCGTGGAGGCCCACACAATTCCCCTCCAGCAATACCACCAGCCAACCACCAAAACCGTCCATGAAGAAGCTTAAAAACAGAAAACTTTTGTACAACACTTCCACCACTTGACGTATGGTTCCGCCGGGGGAAGAAATCGAAGTAAGTATCACAAGATCGAGGGACAAGAGGGCCACATAATTTAAGACATTTTTCTTTCCCCTTTGTCTTTTTTCAAGATCTCATCGCAGGCACAAATTAAAACAGCCCAAGATATAGACAGGGGTGCGTGACTGCCTACCCTTATTTAACATCCTTGCCTCAGAGCAGCTCCCTGAGGAAGTGATGACACCCACAGTGTTGGCCAGCAATTTGAGCAACGGGGGATACATCCACTAATGAGACGGTGAAACTTTACTGGTGTTTGAAGATTCGGACCCCCTAACACATCAACCAGGTCTTGAGTTAGAGCCTGGCCAAACCAATATGATTCTCTGATGCAGACTGGAAGCTAATGCCTGCAGCCATGCACGCTGCAACGTAATCACTGCACTCTGGCAGCCTGTGTTCTTCTATTTGTTTGATTTTGAAGAGAAAGCAAACATTTTGTTACGTCTTGATCATAAGACTTTAACTCAGAAAAGATATGAACATCAGCCACAGGACTTAGTAGTCGACTAGAACCCTTTTTGATGATTCGGGCTCCTATCCCCAAGTCTCTTCAAAGTGACAGAAACACCCTTTTGAAAACACATGCTTATATGTAATTATGATTTGTTTCAGAACGCATTTGCGCGAACTTGGCGTTGTATTCTGGTTTCTCCACAGACTTGCTCTCATATCTAACAAACAGTTTCTTCCCCGAAGCTAGTTAATGTGCTCCACCATGAATACAGTATGTTTGGAGTGATGCCGTCCGATTGACACACGTCTAGAAGCTTCAATTTCGCCCTCATCCAATGTATGTATCTGAACGTTAGTTCATCCATTATTTTCGTCATGCGTAAAATGCAGAATAGGTGTTGTATGCATGCAGTGAGTCCAGTATTAATAAAGCAACAACCCTGGGCAACTGTTAGCAATGATTTGTGGGCAAACGCAGTGACAAAGCTCATAATCGTCCAGCCTAAAAGAGCGAGACAGATGAGTAGCGCAAGCTTGGAGATACAGAGGCGCACGCAGGTACGCGACAGAAGACCTATATCACACATTCACTCTTCCAAGATTGTATTCTGCGGTCCGTGTCAGAACTGGGCTAGGACCGAAGGGGCAGACCCCCCACCCCCCCCAACACGCGTCCGCCCCCCCCCACCCGCCCCCCGCCCCCGGCGCCCCCGCCCCCCCCCCCCCCCCCCGCCCAAACCACCTTGGAACAAAGGAGTGTTTAGGACTACTTCCCGGCCTGATAGTATGTATGGAGGCTCGAAATCTACTTACCTCTCCTCTTTCTTGGAAGCATTGAAAGCACACCCCTCCGAAAATTCAGGAAATAGGAGTTCCCCATCTCTTTTCTTTCATGACAAATTAAGAAGAGGAATCCACAACACACCCACACCAACAAACCACACACACACACACACGTGCGATTTTATGAAAAACAAAAAAAGCAGGAAAAGGAGCAGGACTGCAATGTACTTTCAGTTCAGCGGGCCTGCCTGTACCCCCCCCACCACCCCCCCCCCCCCCCCCCCCCCCCCCCCCACCCACCCCCCCCCCCCCCCCCCCCCCCCCCCCCCCCCCCCCCCACCCCACGCAAGCAAAATTTCTTGGAGATGCCACGCTAGCATTCCAACCATACAATCTGGCACAGTCCATCAGCTTCTACTCTTTCTGACTTGCAAAGCAAAAAATTGTTCTTGGAGCTTTGTTGAAAAGGTCTCTAAATCTGCTGGTGACGTATATTACACTAGTGTGCATATTCCATCATGTTCTAACATTATAGTTGGCTTCTAAAATGGAGCATTTATACGACGTTACCCCCCGGTCAAAAAAGATTAAAACTTGACAGAGAAAATCACCAAGGCATCAGTTTGGAGATGGATGATATTTCATACTCAGTTTAGACTTGTAGACAGACAGACAAAGGCAGCAGGGAGCGAGCAGCGATCAGGGGGCAAACACTGTAGTGATATGCAAAAGTCAGAAAACTCGAAGACAAACTACATCTAGACAGACACCTGATAGATTTGAAGATCTTGGGAAATGTAATTGATGTTGTAAATAGAGCCTATGCAGCAACCTCCACTGAATCAGTCCAAGTTTCTGAGTGATTTATCAAGAGTAAATCTGAGACTTTGTGCGAAGGTGTTGCAAAAGGAAATTAAAAATATGTACGATCCTTCCCTCAAAATCCCAATGGCTACTTCCCTCAATAACACCTTGAAGTTCTTCTCAGCCCACAGTAGTGTTAGCTTCCAGCCAATGATGGGTAAAAAAATCAGTTGTGTGGAAAAATTTTAACACCATCCGTTTTGATGACAGATAAAAATTAGAATCTTACTAAATACACTGTATTCATAAACACACATGCTCGTCTGAATGCAAATTCACAAACTTGAACAAACAGAAAAATGAATACATAGCTGGCAGCCTTTCGGAAGCAAATTGTTGTGCTGGTGAGGGAGGTTGAGAAGGAAGGTTGTGGAAAAGGGATGTGCCTCTCCTCTGAGAAACACTGGTTACAACGTTTCAAGTTAAGAGCAAACAATGAAATGCACATGCATAGAATTCTGCATTCAGATTACATAAACTGATCAGCTGTATAATAAAGATAAGACATGTGCAAGTCATCAACTCCTTCAGTCTTGGAAGACATAACAAAATAATGAAATGAGGTTAAAATGGATAGACAAATGGATCTTATCTTCTATTTGTGAATACCTGTGTGGAAGCATGCATCCTATCAATGTTTTCATGACCAAAGAGTCTTAACTTCTAATTTTGAATATCTGTGTGGAAGCATCCTATCAACATTTTCATGACCAAAGAATCTTTACTTCTAGCTTTGAATACGTATGTGAAAGCATCCAGTCTCAACTTCTAGTTTGTGGAATGGGTACTTGACAGTAGCAACCTGAAGGAATTCATTGTTCTGGCCTTGCCTAGACATTTCTAGTAACTTTCTTACCCATACAACTATCAACCATTACCTGTAGTCAAATTGGATTTTGGTCGTTTTTTTTTTTTTTCCATTTGTTTGACAGGTAATATGTCGGGTTTATCTATAAGCTTGTTTGAGTTTCAACCACTTCAAACTGACAAATTAACTCTGTGTAATGACTTGAGAGTGTCTACTTTTACTCTATGATATTGCATGCAAGAATGATTGATACACAAATTGAATTAAAAATTTCTTTCAAACAAGTTTTTCCAGCCGCCTTCCACCCCCCCTCCCACCCCCCCCAAGCTACCCCCCCCCCCCCACCCCCCCATGCCCACCCGCCCCAGTGTCCCCACCGGTTGTGCCCCCAGTTGTTAGATTAAACTTTGACTAACCAGTAATAGTGACCGTTTAAATTGTTAGCAAACTTTAGATAAATAGACATTTTGATGTCTTGATGATGATTATGTGAAGTCATCACAGTACACCCACAAACACAACCAAATTAGAACTCAAATACACACAGTTACCTTACCACTTACACAACACATGAAAATGGTCTTAAAACACGCAAACCCATTTACAGAAAGCCACTTTTAATGTTCATTTGCCTCTTTTTGCGTGGTGTGTGTGTGTGTGTGTCCTTCATGGGTAATGTCTATATCACTATTGGTGATATTAGACAAATGTGTCTGAGGTGTGTGTGGATGTTATGGACTTAATTTCACTCATATTTGCACTTCTTTTGATTTATTAAATGACCATGCTCTTGCCTCAGGTGTGGTATTATCATGCAGGATGGGCAGATTAACAATAGGAGGTGGTAATTGAATTTAACATATCACAAAAACAATGTGTGCAGTAGTGTCTACAGAGAATTTTCAACAAATCAACAATGTACATGTTACAAAAATAATGAAACACAATAGTAAAGTTACTTGACCGGATTTGCTGCTGAAAAAAGGAACACAACATACAAAGAAAACCACAAAATGTTATGGTGAGTATTCAGTTGCTGGGGATCGAAACAGATCATTTATATTCACGGTAGAAAATACGGTGAAGTACACTCATCTCCACAAAAAATTGAAAAGTTGATACGACTCTCTAGTAGTTTCACACAACCCCTACGGTTTTCACAACCCTCCCTCAGCTCTGTACCCACTCGGGACATTTCTTACATACCATTCTAGTAACAAACGCAGTGAAAAAATCCTTTTTTCTCTTTTTTGTTGTTTTTTTTTTTTAGTAGTGGTGGTTCTGGCTGTGTGTGTTTGTGAAACCCGCAGGTGCGCCTCCACTTGTGTCGTGAAGATGGGCAGTCAGGCTTGTTACGGTTTACACTGCCAGGGGGACAAAAAAATAACTGTTACGGTTCAGTTTTCTGACTTTTGGCGAGAGCAGACAGGCGCACACAGCTACCCGAGCATAACAGGTAGAAAGATCTCCGACAAAACTCTTGACAAAACATTTCAAATAAAAAAGAAAAAAAGATGTGTAGTGTTGCATCTTCGTCATATCATGGAGACGTATTTCCCTGGAAAATACACGGGTCCCTATTCTGTTACAGGAAATCCGCGCTATTATGAATTAATCAGAGTCTGTGTATTTACATTGTTCTGTGGTGTGTGTCACTGTATGTGAGTTAAAGATCTCGTACAATGAGGGCAGAATCGAGGCGTGGTGTCTGTTCGAGTCTAGTGAGAGAGTTCACACCTTCGCAGTATCATGATATCCACCTGTTCGGATCACGACGGTTGTAATAACAACTGTACAAAGAATCTCAAAGAAAAAGAAGATATTAAAATGATCAAATGTCCAAGTCAGTGATCATGGTACAGGATATACAAAGTGCCCACAGATGACAAATACTTCAATTGTGACACCACATGTTGAGACGACCCAGGGGGGACCACTACGTGTACAACAAAATGATAAGGCTTTGATACGTTTGTGTGCTTAATATGCTTTTCGTGACAACACAAACACCCGGCTTACGTTTTCACTAGGAAAGTTTGTTTTTTAGAAGGCATGAAGTGGTGTTTAAACCTCACAAATCAAAGCTGTTTAGATCGGGATTTTTGGGAACCATTTGTGACCATGGGGGGGTGTGAAATCTTATAAGGAAACCCAGGTAGTATGTCTGTCTTTCGGTATGTAAATATGCATTTGCATGACGCATTCTCAGCCGGCGATGGTTTGTGTGCTTTGTGTGCATAGTGGCATAAATTGTATTTCGTCTCACATTTTGCAATCAGCAATCTCTTGGAAGATCAGTTTTGTGTTTCTGTGCATGCATGAACCTTTTTGTGTTTTAATATTCATCGAGTTATATCTCCTGTTGATGTAGGTTTGTGTGGTGTGTGTGGTGTGTGTGAAAAGGTGGAATCGTTTTTTTTTTGTAATGTTCAAAAACGGCATGCTCTTGTGACCAGAAATTACGATTTGTGAAAAAAAGTCTACGTGTGAATGGGTTGGAAAACATAGTATATTAACTCCAAGACACAACAGACTAAAGTATTCTACTTTACATTTCTGTAATCAAGTCCTGTGGCTCCTCCCTACTTCTTATTAGAACGCATTAATACACATTCATGTCCTCCAGTCAATACATGGAACATGTAATTAAACAGCGGTGTCCAGCCCCTGACCACTGTCAGTGAAGGTTTCGGATCATGTTCGGAATTCTTGAGTCATTAAAACATCTCCCATTGGTGAATTGCATGCTCAGCTAGCCCAGCGTTTAACTGTTTTTGCGTGCCGTGCCGTTTGCAATAGTGATGGCAACCCCCAGTCACAAGTTCACAATGAGTCTGTTGCCCGTATTGGTGGACGGCGCACTGCTGACTGTACAGACTCCTGAGATGGGACTGGGCACTCTGTTGACCGATATACTCCTTGACAAAGAACAAATGCCTCTGTTTCTCGTAATAGGTCTAAGGGTCATTGCTGTGCATGCCTATGTATATTAGAAGAAGGGTTTCTGCCATTGGAAGGGTGAATCAGTTTACATGTACTTAAGCGATGACTTTGTAGATCCAACCAAAGATCGGCCTGTCGTGGTACTGGGACATTTCGGCAAATAGGCACCATGTGGATTTGTCCTGCCCTGTCGCACCAGGCATATGGAGCAGAAGCAAGAGAGGATCATCGAGTGATGCCCTTATTGAAACCAGGTAACACAAGTGGTTCAGAGGATGGCTCGGTGGCAAAGGGTACAAGTAATTCAAACCAGAGATTATCTGAGTTAGATTGTTATTTGCCTTCTGGTATTAACTAGTTTTTCACATCGTACTGTATCAGCGAGAGAAACCAACATGTAACAAGTGAAAAGTTGTGTTACAGTGTTGCAATGATTTCATTCGCTGTGTCTTTTTAATTGTAAAAATGTTAATTTGCATCGTGTGGATTAACACATAATTGGAATACCTCATGTGCCGTTCTCTGCTCTGTTCACGAGTCAAGAGGTGCAAAATTGTTATTGCCCCTTTTCATTCCCATTTGCTTGGCTGTGTCAATACTAACCAAACAAATGTAAACAAGAAGTTGTTTTTTCTCTACGTTTTACTTATGTGTTTCCAGTAACCGTAGTCATTGTGTTTTACCCAAATGTATTTACATTCTATGCTCAGGGTGCAAAGTTTGTGTTTTACCACCTTTTTGTTGATTACTATAACAATGGCTTTCTTGGTTATTATGATGGAGAAGGTAAAATGAGAGAAAAAAAACAAAAAGGGCGTTTCGCCAATGGTTTCGGATGCGACGTGCCAGTGCAGGCGTCTGCAGGGAAGTGACATGTTCTGCACGGCGCCCGTCGTTGAAGTAGAAGAGGCTGGCTCTCTGCATCTGAATGAAAGAACTGATTTTATCTTGGTAATGACACCCCCACTAACAAAAAACCATTATGTCAAGCTGCCAGACCATTGTGTGTAAATCGCAAAGTAAGGAAAAGCAAATTTTGCTTCTTGCAGCGACGTTGTATGGCTCTCGCCTAGTTTGTCTAGGATGGAGACTCATGCCTTGTACATAGGCTAGTCTGGTAGAACAACACGACAGCTGTGTACAAGGCACTTAAACTATTAATCAAGAGAAAGATATAACAAGGTCGAAATTTATAACATACCTTAGACATCAGTATCGAGCACGCGTTCACGAGATTAAAGTCAAACATTCCTGAGATAATGTCTTTATTTAGAGGGAAGAATGCACATGGTATTTGTCAGCTACCGAGAAAGGTACATTACAAATGTGATCTCTCTTTTGAAATCAGTTATTTCCCTTTAATCGTCAATATTATATCGTGTGGCAAGCAACGAGTTAGGCAACAAAGGAGAGATAAACTTGCCAGCAGGGGGGGGGGGGGGAAGTTGAAGGAAACACTGCAGGTATATAACGCTTCTTACAAAGGCAGTTCGCTCCTTACTACTAAAGGTAAACTAAAAAGAGTACCAGCAAGAAAATGAGCTGTTTAAAATCTATCTCTCCAGTTTTATCTTGCAAAAAGATGAAAGAGCTGACCGTCACTTGAAATCTAAACACGGGCGTACCCGGCACTCCCACTGCTGGCCACAGAGACCCCGGTTCTTATTGG
>JADBJO010031461.1:15000-16716 GCA_016801955.1 Conus betulinus | reverse complement strand
AAAATGACACAGAGAGAGACAGAGAAACAGAGACAGAGAAACAGAGACAAAAAAGACAGACAGAGACAAAGAAACAGACAAAAGACAAAGAAACAGAGAGACGAGCAAAACGAGCTTCCAGGACAAGCAAAGAAAGAAGCCACGAGGACTGCGCTAATCAACAGAGATGAATGAACAGCTCGGCAAACAGTATACCTCTTCACTCGCCTAAGACGCCTCACAAGTTCATCTTCACACGATGGGAACACCAGACCACATCAGTCTTTCAATCTCAGATGCGCTCCAACGTACGCAAACTCACACAAGCACGCACGCACGTACACGCACGCGCACACGCATGCATGCACACACACACGCACGCACCACACACACACACACACACACACACACACACACACACACACACACACACACACACACACACACACACACACACACAACATGATAAACAGCTCACAACGTGGATCAAAGGAGTGCTTGTCAAAAAAAGATTTGTTTGCTTCTATGTTTGTTTGTTTGCTTGTTTGCTTGTTTGTTTGTTTGTTTTGTTCCTTTTGTTTGACTACCCACCCTGTCATTATTCCGTTTATGAATAATCCGCTTATCATTGTAGAATTAAATTACAGTGTTGCTATGCTGCATTGTCCGTATGAAGGTCTGACCAGCGCGCTGGGCTAATGCGTTGGTCAGACATCTGCTAAGTCGTAGCCATGAGACCCTCTTCTTAAATTCTCTCATCTTAGTTATTAATTCATTTATCCATCAGCTTAAAAATCATGTGCAGTGTGGTCTCAAAGCTTAGTGGTGTAGCGTATTTGGACTAGTCCGCACTCAGTGACGCCTCTTTGATGAAACTGAAACTGAAATAGTGTGAATCGTATGTGTTGAAATAATAATGTAAGCATGAGAAGGACGGATCGTGAGTCTAGACTTTGGCCTAAAATCTTCACCCTTGCGTATTAGAGATCAATCAATCAATCAATCAATCAATCTCTCTCTCTCTCTCTCTCTCTCTCTCTCTCTCTCTCTCTCTCTCTCTCTCTCTCTCTCTCTCTCTCTCTCTCTCCTGCTCCTCCTCCTCCTCCTCTTCCTCCTCCTCCTCCTATGCTCCTCCTCCTCCGCATCCTCTTCCTATTCCACTTCCTCCTGCTATTCCTCCTCATCTTCGCCAGCCCCTTCCCTCTTCCCTCAACCAGAAAAAAATAAATGAATAAAACAAGGAGCGTGCTGGCAAGGGACATTACTGAACTTCTCGTTCCCTATAGTCTATTACAGACTTACGTCCCTTTAATGCCAACACGCGTGCTTGCTCGTTACTTCGTTTCACAAATTTAAAAAAAAAGAAAAAGAAAGGAAAAAAAAAAAAAGAAAAAGAAAAAAAGAAAAACAATATGTTTTAATTATAAAAAAAAGAGGAAGACAAACATTCTGGAGATTTCGGCTAAGTTGAAGTTTGGCTGAGATGTTTGACAGCGTGTTCAAGTGATTCGAAGCACATAAAAACATTGAAGAGCATTCGGCGCCAGCCATCTTTTGCTGATGATCACCGCTGTATGATTTCAGTACACACTCACACACACACACACACACACACACACACACAACGCGCGCGCGCGCGCGCGTATATGAATGTATTTATTTTTCAGTGCATGTGTGTAGGAGCATGAATGTGTCTAGAACCTAAGTTAATGATATTTTGGCGCTTTGTATAAAATT
>JADBJO010031461.1:0-10000 GCA_016801955.1 Conus betulinus | reverse complement strand
TAGCCGGACCAAGAAACATGCCATTGTAAAGACGGCGCTTGGCCTAAAAATATTCATCCTTGCGTATGGTATTAAAGGTACTTCAATCAAACATCAAACAAGTTTCACATACTGCTTCTCTGGTCCCTCTCTCGTCTGTCAACTCTCTGTCTCGACTCTCTCTCTTACACTCTCTCTCTCTCCTTCCCTCCTTCTCCTCTCCCTCTCTACTCTCTCTCTCTCCTCCTCTCTCTCTTATTTTTAAATCTAATTCCAGTATTTTTTTCGTTGTCCATTTGTGTGTTGTGTTAGTATTTCCACTCACCACCAACTCCTCGAGACCTTACCCTTTCCACCTTCTCCTCTATTTCCCCCGTTGCTTGAAAATTACACTCACCATTCAAAAGATTTTAGTAGAGCATACTGTAAAAACTAGCATGCGATCTTGATCGGTTTGCCCTCGATAGGGAAATTGAGGTCTACTTACGGTATTGTTGTCTACTTCTGCCTACACTCCTGCCCTCTTCGCGGTTTGCACGTGCACAAACAAACGAGTCGAGATGCATCTGGAGCCAAACTGCAGGTGATCAATGCACCGATGCCACGTGTCTTGTGTCTCATTCACACACACACACACACACACACACACAACACACACCACACACACAGAGAGAGAGAGAGAGAGAGAGGAGAGAGAGAGAGGAGGAGAGAGAGAGAGAGAGAGAGACTTATACACCACGCGTGCTCACATATTCACGCACGAACACAACACAGACATAAACACACATACACTCTCGGACGCGCGTATGTGCGCTCGCATTCACATACATTGCGCGCGCGTGCTCGCACGCACTCCAGCAATCACGCATATACTCTCTCTCTCTCTCTCTCTCTCTCTCTCTCTCTCTCTCTCTCTCTCTCCTCACACACACACACACACACACACACACACACACACACCACACACACACACACGCGCGCGCGCGCGCGCGGCGCGCACACACACACAACACACAAAAAACACATAAACTACTATAAATACTCTCTCTCTCTCTCTCTCTCTCTCTCTCTCTCTCTCTCTCTCTCTCTCTCACACAACACACACACACACACACCACAACACACACACACACACACACACACACACACACACACACTGGCGCGCGCGCGCGCACACACAACACACACACACACACACACACACACACACAACACACACACACTCACTCACTCACACACACATCACATCGACTCTCACTGACCACAAGGTAGTTTTCTATTCCGGGCAGTCGGTCCTCGAGTCCTCTTTCACTTCAGTCTATTTCGGGGCCGTCTGCTGGCCGCCACAGTCACTGCAATTGGCCACTAGCCCAACGCAGCACGTGCATCACTGAATGTCTTTAGTGGTCGTCCTGTCCCTAAAGGGAGCAGCGATGGACTTAGTATTGCAAGAGCATATGAACATTGTATTGCATTGTGTTTGTGGTTTTGTTGTATATGTATTGAATTGCAATGCTTTGCTTGTATATTGTGTGGTATTGTTGGTTGCATTGTATTGCACTTATGTGATTTTGCATTGCTTTGCTTTGTGTTGTGTTGTATTTCATTGCGTTCTATTGCACTGTATTGCATTTTACTGCGTGGTATTCCATTGCATCGCATAATATTGCAAGGCATTGCAGTGCATTGCACTTTTATAACATTGCATTATGTGATATTGCATTGCTTTGCATTGCAATGCATTGCGTGGCGCTGCGTTGCTTTACATTGCAATGTATATTGTGTGGTATTGCATTGCTTTACGTTGCAAATGTATGTGTGTGTTGCATTGCTTTACATTGCAATGTATTGTGTGGTATTGCATTGCTTACATTGCAATGTATTGTGTGGTATTAATTGCTTTACATTGGATTGTATTGTGTGGCGTTGCATTGTTTTACATTGCAATGTATTGTGTGGTATTGCATTACTTTGCATTGCAATCTATTGTGTGGCGTTGCATTGCATTGCATTGCAATGTATTGTGTGGTATTCATTGCTTTACATTGGAATGTATTGTGTGGTGTAGCATTGCTTTACATAGCAATGTGTTATGTGGGGTTGCATTGCTTTACATTGCAATGTATCGTGTGGTATTGCGTTGCTTTATATTGTAGTGTATTGTGTGATATCACATTGCTTATATTGCAATGTATTGTGTGGTGTTGCATTGCTTTGCATTGCAATGTATCGTGCGGTATTGCGTTGCTTTACATTGCAGTGTATTGTGTGGTATTGCATTGCTTATATTGCAATATATTGTGTGGGTATTGCATTGATTTACATTGCAATATATTGTGTGTATTGCATTGCTTTGCATTGCAATATATCAAGTGGTATTGCGTTGCTTTACATTGCAGTGTATTGTGTGGTATTGCATTGCTTATATTGCAATGTATTGTGTTGGTATTGCATTGATTTACATTGCAATATATTGTGCGGTATTGCTTTGCTTTGCATTGCAATGTTTTGTGTAGTATTGCATTGCTTTACATTGCAATGTACCGTGTGGTGTTGCATTGCTTTGCATTGCAATGCATGGTGTGGTATTGCCATTGCTCTGTATTACATTGCAATGTATTGTGTGGTATTGATTACCTAGCATTTCATTATGTGGTATTGCTTTGCATTGCATTACATCGTATGCATTGCATAGCAGTGTATTATTTTGTATGTGTCGTTCTGCGTTGTATCATATTCCATCTATTGTCTTGCGTTGTGTTTTGTTGTATCATTGCATTGCAGTGTATTATATTGCAAGCGTTGTATCGCAGTGTATTATATGTATGTAATGTATTGCAACGCATCAGGAAGAGGTGACGGGCGATGATATTGATAACTCACACCAGATGCTCCAACCGATATAAGCATCCTGTGACAGTTCAAGAGAGCGGCCCTGTATACTACACCGCCCTCCTTATAAAGACGACATCACGTCAATGCAGACAAGTTGGGCCATTCATTCCAGCAAGAGCAAAAATGGAATTACAAAACACAACAAAACGCATCTTGACCTATTCGGTCGAAACCCGTTAAGTCTGTTTTGAAATTTGTTCTTTCCAATTCTGTTCTTGGTCTTGTTTCAAAGTTCAGCTGCAGTCATCCCGAGTTGAAATTCCATTCATTCCATTAAAATGTCCATGTCACAATAGATGCCGGCGGGTTTCCGAAGTTTAGTACCAATGACATTTCACGAAAATTATTCGGAGTGCACCCTTCTTTCTTTGAACTCAAAACCCGCAGCATATCGCCTACTGATTATTGCTTGCCTCCTAAGTCATCGACGCGGATCTCCACTGCTTAAACAGCATCCATTGTTGCAACCCTGTTCCCACCTGTGGAAGAAACCTAAAGATGAACAGGTCTCAGTCCCATGCCCCCATGGTAGTAAACCGATAAGGACTCACCGTGTACATATTAAAAAAAAAAAAAAGTAAGCACTGTATCTGCCAAACATGAACAAATGAATTACAAGACAAAACACGACGCGTTTCGACCTCTTAGATCTTCTTCAGACAAGATAAACAACACTCAGGACAACGAAAATGAAGTACAAGCAATCCCTTATCACACTGAATTCCCATCTCGCGCCAAATTCAATAAGTGATTGCTCGTTCTTCATTTTCGTTGTCCTGAGTGTTGTTTATCTTGCCTGAAGAAGACCTAAGAGGTCGAAACGCGCCGTGTTTTGTCTCGTGATTTGTTTGTTCGTGTTTGGCGGATATAATACTTAATTCTTTTAGAGACTGGTTTAGATTTTTCCGCCTGTAGTCGCTTCACTTTACGACCCACTATATCAAGTGCAAGCCTCAGAGGAAGCAAACTCCCACCCTTTTCTTTAGCCGCAGAGAAATGTGGCTTCAAGAAACTGCGCTGTATGAAATCAATCAGAAAAAAATTATTATCACAGTCTTCATCTGTACCTTCTCCACTTCAACCTCTTCCTTCTTCTCTCTCTCCAATTCTCAATTTCAGTTGTTTTGTTGTTTTTTTTTTTTTTGTTGTTGCCTGTTCTGATCTAACATACGCAGGACACCACCTACTAAGCCCCCCTACTGACGACAATAATTGCTTAGTCGCGGAGCCGGCGTGAGTGAGCTCTCCCTCCGGATGGCGCCACCACGTCCGTCCAACGACAGCCCCCATGGACTCGCCGATACCGTGACCCCGACGGAACCAAACCAAGGCCACAGACGCGGAGAGGACATCGAAACTGAGGTCACCATGAGAGCAGGGCATGAAGGGCCACAGAATTTGAGACTTTTTTTTTATGCTGATCGATGAGAATGAGGATGATTATTATGATGATGCTACGGATTTCCATTTCGGTCTGAGACTACATGACAGGGCTGTACTCTACGCTTCCTTTCATAATATATCCGGCGTCAACCAGCCCCGAGAGATACAGACACCTGCAGTGTTGGTCAGGAAATTTGAGCAACACTCTCAGAAACGCATCCATTAAGTGGATGAAACTCGACTGTGTGGTCCCAGTCTTCCCAACTGAGTCCGCAGCAAACTCAACTCTGGGTAGGAGCCGGTCGGGGCAGAAAAACCCACATGACTTCTGATGGGATTCGAACCCACGACCTCCCAGCCGAGAGTCCGCGACGCTGACCCAAAAGGTCGAAACGCAAAGTGTCTCTCTTGTAATTTGGTCGTTCCCTTCGTTTGGCAAGTCCAGTAATTTCAGTGGCTCGTCTAATACAAACTTGGTGCTTTAATCCACTGAGCCATCGAGCTGCACAGAAAGCCGCATGCAGCGTTGAGCACTTTTGGCGTCATTGTTGCGTTTTCAGTCCACTTCCACCGATGATTTCCGCCGTTCTTCCCATTAAGAACAATGTTACGCTAGGGACAAAACCGACTCGAACCAGGTACAATTCTTTGATGGATAAATGATTCAGGAGTGGGTCGAGAAGAAGGGAGGGAGGGATGGAGTAGAGGGGTGGGGTGGGGGCTGAGAAAGAGGGTGAGGAACTAAGGAAAGAGGGGTGAGGAAATGATGAGGGGGTGAAATGTATGATGAGGGATCTGATGACTTAAAAAAAAAAACGCTTGATTGAAGTTAAATGAATCTTAAAAAGAAAGTTAGTTTCAAAACGAGATGACATGAGGGCAGAAACTGAAGCAGATTTTAAGTGGAAATGGTATTAGCTCCGCCAGACGATATAGACAAACAGATTGCAGAACAAAACACACTGCATTTCGACCTCTTGGGTCTTCTTCAGGCAAAAACAAGCAACATTTAGGACAACAAAAGCGAAGAACAAGCAACCACTTATCTCCTCATATTCGGCGCAAAATGGTTGGTGAATGAAAACGAGGCCGTTGGGAAGGAGACCATAGGAGTTAAGATAAGAATAAGGACAATGATAATAATTATTGTTATAATCATCATTAGTATTTAAGAATATAGGTTTCTGGATTCTGGATTCGACATTAGAAAAGTAGTTACAGACTCAGAATCAAAAACTTATTTGGAGAATATTTCGACAGGATCGCCGTGTCTTCTTCAGCTCACTGTTGCTGTTGTGGCAGCAAGGCCTGGTGCCATACATGAACACCTACAATTCACAGGCCACAGTTTCAGCCCCAAGAAACCAAGATCATATCTACAGAGCCCTTCCTCACAAAAAGAAAAGTTAAAGAAACCATCGAAATTAAGACCAGATGCCCCCAGCCTGAACAGAGATCAAGGCTTTGAACTCCCCCCATCTACAATCAGATCCTGACAACCGTTCACCCCCCATACAACAGTCGTCCCCACCAGGCCTCGCTGCCACAACAGCAACAATGAGCTGAAGAAGACAGGGCGACCCTGTCGAAATGTTCTCCAAGTAAGTTTTTGATTCTGAGTCTGTAACTACTTTTCTAAAATCATTAGTATTATTCATCATCATCATTTTTGTCATCATTATTATTTTAACTCCCATGGTCCCCTTCCCAACGGCCTCGTTTTCATTCAACACACCCATTTTGCGCCGAATATGAGAAGGTAAGTGGTTGCTTGTTCTTCGCTTTCATTGTCCAAGCTAAATGTTGTTTGTTTTTTTTGCCTGAAGAAGACCCAAGAGGTCGAAATGCAACGTCTTTTGTCCTGTAATCTGTTTGTCTGGATTGTCTAGCGGAAATAATATCCTTTCTTTTTTCAGATCTGCTTCAATTTCTGCCTTCAGTCACCTCGCTTTGAAACTAAAATCAAATGAAATTTTACTAGGAAGGTTTAACATCGCGCTGCTTGTTACACTTGTCTATTATCAGCTGTTCAACATGAACATAGAACACTGAACTGTTCCTCAACGGTAGAATGTTCAGTTTTGAAATAAATGCCAGGTAGTCCACCCTGAATCAGGCAAATTACCTGATTTTTTTTTCAGTCTGCAATTTATTTTTAAGTTGTGTGTTAAAACAGTTCACAGAGCTCTACTTTCGTATGTTGTCTGTTGGACTTTATTTTTGAAATGGCTCAGGTGTGAATGCATACCTTTACGCGTAGATTCATGTTAAGAATGTTGTAATGTACATCCTTTGTTTTTTCTTAGTTTTATGTCCACACACTCCACAATGGGAAGAAAGGACGTTTTTCACATTACCAGATTATAAGGATCGGATCTCTCTCTCTCTCTCTCGTTCTCCGCCTCTCTCTCTCCTCTCCTCTCTCTCTCTCTCTCTCTCTCTCCTCTCTCTCTCTCTCTCTCCTCTCTCTCTCTCTCTCTCTACGCCACACTTCAGCGATCGCAGAACAAACTGTCGCGTACACGACGACCTAAACAGTAACGTTAATCAGTTCTGTCCAAACCGTCGAGAATGTCTAGCTCAAGAGAAGAAAGAGTGTGTACATTTGAGATGCTAGGCATAACCTTTTTCTTCCAGTTTGCTCTGGCTCCATTGAATCATGAATATATGACGTAACAAAATAAAGAAAATAGAATAGCACAACTACATGAAACAAACAGGGGTCTACTTGACGTACAGACTGACAGAGAACGGGGTCGAGAGAGAGAGAGGTGAAGAGATAAACAGGAGAGAGAGAGAGAGAAGAGAAGAGAGAGACAGACAGACAACATACAGACAGACAGAGACTGGTTGGAGAGAAAGGAAAGAGATTCCGGGGTGGAGAGAGATAGAGAGATAGGAGAGAGAGATAGAGAGAGAGAAGAGAGCGACAGACAGACAGACAGACAGACATAGAGACAGAGAGACAGATGGTGGAGAGAGTTATAGGGTGGAGATAGTGGGGTATTTAGAAAGGGAGGAGAGAGGGGGGATACAGAGAGAGATAGAGGAAAGAAAGTTTAGAGACAGACAACAGACAGACATACAGAGACAGGGGGTAGAGAGAGAGAGAGAAGGGGGAGGGGGATTGTTTGGTGGGGTTAGAGGCAGATACCAAGGGCAAGCAGAACAGCAGCATGTGGATAGATACATGTACTACAGGCAGAAAGACGGCGGGAGGATGTCCAATGGGTCCAGAGGGCAGAGGAGCTCTAGAGACAACAACGGTGGGGGGGGTCCGGACCGTTTAGCATTCTTTCCGCGCTTTGGCCGTCCTGCGCTCACTCACCCCAGTGGGGAGAGGGGGTACAGTGGAAAAGGAGCTACACCGAGTAGGAGACCCCAGGTATTCGGAGGAGGAGAGGAGTTAAGAGAGAGATGGAGAGAGAGAGACAGACAGCACCCCACAGGAACAGACAGAGACCACTAGAGCAAGAGGGTGGAAGAGTCCCCTACCCCCCCCCCCCACCCCCCCCCAGAAGGGAGAGAAGACCATCTAGTACAGAGAGAGAGAGAGAAGAAAGTTAGAGACACGAAAGCAAGACAGACATTAACCAGGAGACGGGGGTAGAGGAGAGAGAGAAGAAGGGGGATATCCTCCATGGGGGGGGGGAGAGGCAGACTACCAAGGCAGCAGAACAGCAGCTTTCTGACGTGGATTTCCCGTCAATACATGTACTACTAGGCTAGAAAAGATAGATTAACGGGATGTAATGGGTCCTCTAAAATGGCTAGCGGCTCTAGAGACAAAACGGTGTTTCCCTCCGGACGTCTGGAAGAATCTCGTTGCGATTTCTCCCCCTCCCCTAACTCCCACTGGTAAACCCATTGTCCACTCACTCATCACGTCTCCACTCACCACCCACACTCTCACCCCCCACACCCACTCCCCAACCCACACCCACCCTCCACCCCCATACTCCCTTCCACAATCACTAGCTTGAAGGACGAGCAGTTTCCTCGGAAAAAAACAATACGGCAACCGGGTCACCTACCACTCGCACAACCACTCACCATTCCCTCTCTCCTCTCATTACTTCCTACGGATCGACATCTTAGTCATCTACCCTACCAGTCACTCCTCGCCTCTCTGAAGCCTGTCATCTCGTCCTCTATTCACGACACCCTGTGCCTCATTCATCTCTACCCTACCCCCCTCCTCCGCTCTCTCTCTCTACTATCTCTCTCTATCTCTCTCCGCCTCTCTCTCGCGCTCCCTCGGTCTCCTATCTCTACTCTCTGCATCCAGGATCAATTGCACGAACAAATGTAGGTAGGTATTATGATTCCCAAAAAAAGCATTCTATACCTGCACGCGCGAATGCTCATAAATTATATGCATGGATACATACATGTACATACGTTATCATGCTAACGTGGCACATATGTTATGAAACACTATTTAAGAATGCATCGATCTATAGACGCACGTTCGTCTGCGCGTGCTAGCGCACAAACAACACACACTCTCTCTCTCTCTCTCGAGATCTCTCTCACCTCTTCTCTCTCGCACTCTCTCCGTCTCGTCTCTCCCCTCTCTCTCAATACACACACCACACACAACACACACCACACACACACACGACACACACAACACACAACGCACACCACCACCACCACCACCATCACCATCACCATCTCTCTCTCTCCTCAGGACACACACACACACACACGACACACGCGCGCGCCGCGCGCGCGCGCGCGCGCGCTCACGACACACACACACACACAAACACACACCACACACACACACACACAGTGCAGAAGACGTACGAGGACAAGCAGAAGACAGAGACAGACAGACAGTCAGACAGACAGATAGAGACAGACAAAGGACAGACTGGCAGGCAGAGACAGACAGACAGATACTGAGACAGACAGACAGACAGAGACAGAGACAGGAATGCACGCAGAGAGAGAGAGAGAGAGAGAGAGAGAGAGAGAGAGAGAGAGAGATGACATGGCCATAGAAAGAATTAATGGAGGGGGTCGGGGAGATGAGAGAGACAGACGGACTAACCAAAAACAAAGCAAGCAAAGCGACAAGGAATCCTGACTTAAGAACCATCTAAGTACTTGTAAACTGACTGAGATCGTCTCTTTTCACTGTGCTCACCGGACCGTCACGATTTGTCGCGCACCTGCCGACACGACACGTCTGACTGACCACACCCAGCTCTTCTCAATGGGGCAGACAATCTCCAGGCAGTGTGGCAGGACACCCTGACCCTCCTCGACAGACCTCATGGTTTGGGCCTTGCTTGACTAACGGACCACGATAGTGTGCAATCTGGAAAAGTGTTGTATAAACATCCATAGGAAGATGCGGACGGTCAAAGCAAGAATTTTTTGCAAGGACAGGATAGCTGGTTTTTCGTCAATCAAAGAGACATCGGGACATCTAGACTTGTCGGCAGACGAACCAAGATACAACGACTTTTTTTCCAACTCTAACTGTCATGGTCTCATGGGGCCGAGACGTGGAGTGGCAACAAAAGACCATCTCCAAGAAAATACAGACATTTACCGGCTGCCTCCGGTCCACGATTACTTCAGATTCCACTGCCAGACCCATCAGGAATGTATAACTGTTGCGGACAACGTCACATCCAACTCCTTGCGGAGAAGAAGAGGTGAAAACTAGGAAATGGGCGTTGGACCAACAGCCCACACACGGAGGAAGCCCATTCCGACGACATTACGC